>JBBPDC010024070.1:0-12656 GCA_037974485.1 Hemigrammopetersius urotaenia | reverse complement strand
CCACCCACCACACTCACACACACCCCTTCCACCCACCACACACTCACACACACCCCTTCCACCCACCCCACACTCGCACACACCCCTTCCACCCACCACACACACACCTCTTCCACCCACCACACCCTCACACACACCCCTTCCACCCACCACACTCACACACACCCCTTCCACCCACCACACACTCATACACACCCCTTTCACCCACCACACACTCATACACGCCCCTTTCACCCACCACACACACACACACTCTTAAACAAAAGCACTTTGTTTAATTTTGAGCACCTAGACAGTGTTATTGAATAAATTAAATATGCTTTTGAAGATATTTAGTGTTATTATAAGGTTGATTTTGGAGTATTAGTGTTGATGTAGAGTGATAATTGATTAATATAATAATTATATAAGAAAAAATTAAGACACAGTGATTGATAATAATTCTAGTAAGACTTATTATCTCCTCTTCCGTATACATGCACCAACGTGGCTGGACTGAAATTTAATAATAATAATGATAATCAACATCATCATCCCAATAATAACAACAAAACAACAATAATAATAATAATAGTGCACTGTTTTTATGCAGCACTTTCAAAACAGATAAATGAACACAAAGCAATAAATAGCATAAAACAGAAGGCAGTCGTGGTGTGTGTGTGTGTGTGTGTGTGTGTGTGTGTGTGTGTGTGTGTGTGTGTGTGTGTGTGAACAGTAATGCTGCATAAATGCTGTGCCACATTCCTCCAGAGAAGGACCCTGCTCAAAGCTTTGCTATAAAGTGAACATTTCTTTCAAGTGTGTGCTAGAGACTGCCTGGAAAATTGCATAGAGGAACTATAATTGATTGGATATAAAAACGTACTTGACATTTATGACTTCGTTAAAGGAGGCAAAATTATAACTTTGTGATACTTGAAAACATTTGCATGAAACACCATACGGTCCAAGAAAATAATGTAGTTTGTTAAATTTCAGTCGCCTAAAAGCACAAACGACATATATGTACCCAGAGAAGTACAACATGGTCCTTTATGTCCAGTCATGTACACTATGTCATCAAAATGTTGGCATAGTCAGTTTATGCACAGCTGCTCAGACCGCGACCGTTTCTAGGATAGACGAGTTTTCCACTTTGTGGCCCAGCTACTATGACTTCTAGATTTTTACATTTAACAGTAATAACACTTACAGTTGACTGGGACAGATCTAGCAAGGAAGAACTTTTAGAAAGGTGGCATCCTATGGCAGTCACTGAGCTTTTCGGCATGACCCCATTCTGCTGTTGGTATATGTCTATAAAGTCTATAAAGACAGCTTGGATATGCGCATGATTTCATACACCTTTTAACAATGAGTGTCCACATACTTGTGGTCATCTTAAATGAGTTTTGTATCTTAAATATGTTTAATGATACAGTACATTAAGTTTCCCAGAAAGAAGGACCATATTTGAAATAATAAAGCATAAATCTTGGATTCAAAACAGCTGGAGCATCATACAGTACTATTATATTCCCAATCCAAATACAGTGACAGCGTCTGGGTCCTGGCAATTTTTTTTCTGCCAACTCCTCACCAGTTCTCTGTGATGTTCAGTCTCAATTAACAAACGCTGTAGATTTAGCACACTGTCAGTTGTCATGTTCTGTCCACTTTCCCTGATTTGGTCCCGTCTGTAACCCCTGGCCTAAGATATCCAACTGGCCTGTGGACCCACATGGCTACCAGACCAGTTAAAATCAAGGAAAGGAAGCTTTATTCAGGAATTATGACAGTTCAGCTTTGTTTTTGTCTACAAGAATGAACTGTAACCTACTTTTTCTCTTCTTACCTCAGGAAAGCTGTGACATTTAACAGCAATTTGTTATTGCCTTGTAAATTAAAATCACTGCCCCATCTATCTATCTATCTATCTATCTATCTATCTATCTATCTATCTACTTGACATCTAATACATATTTTAAAAAAAACATGGATTTTTGGAAAGTAAATTACTTTGTTTTATTTTTATTATTATTATTATTATTATTATTATTATTATTATTATTATTATTATTATTATTATTGGTAGTAGAAGTAGTAATAGTAGTAGTTTTGAGCAGCAATAATAAGTCATTTTAATATAAACCTTTTTTTCTTTTTTTCTGTCTCTGATGAAAATCATTAAACTAAATGGGGCTTTTCACCCGTAATCTAGAAGGATCTTTTCTCCACAAACCCCCTCTTCCACCCCCATACAATTATTGGTTTTAGCTTTTTTACAAACTCAAAATAAGGCCTAGATGTCTTTTATCCAGTGACAAACAATGAGATCAACTGACCCCAGAAGTAAAATAAATCTCAGGAATGCATCTTTCTAAATGAATTAGACCACAGCCATTCAGTAAATGTGATAACATTAGAATTGACCCAGAGAATTAGAACTGTTCTTGAGCTAAAATCAGAGGTCTCTGTTCACTTTATGTGACATAATCCATGATGTCTAGTGCCTTTGCGCCCGAAGACGTGAGTCATGGCAGTGTCAGAACCGGTGACCCAGAATCCCACAGTGTGATGACTGCCATGACACACATGACCTATATAGTGTGACGTGCCTTAAATGAACCAGCAGTAGCCCACAATAGTCTACTAACCTCAGGGTCACTTTGGAGAACAGGCTCTCCCTCAAGTTTGCACAGAGAAAAATCACTTGGCACAAGCAGAGTAAAATAGTAAAAGTATTGTAATAAACAAAATAGTACAATAATAAGGTACATAGTAGACGGTGTTTAACCTTTGCAAACATTTACAAAATACTTATAATGTAATAATTTATAAGTATTGACAAAATAGCTGCAATGCAAGAGTGAATTAGGCTTTATGTGGGAAGGCAACACCTCTGCTGTCAGGCTTTGGTCAGTCACGGTTGTGAAGCAGAAACGTAATGAATGGTGGCAAAACATCCTAGGTTTGACTTTAGGCTGTTGTTGAGTGCTGTGAGAAAGTTAGCGTAATGTGTTAAGGCAGACACCAAAGTCATGACCAGCTCACATTGTTCCTCTAATGTGAGCTCTAATGTGCTCTGAAGACTTTATAAACTCACAGGGCCAGACAGACCCCCCTCCCCCACATCTAAAGTTCAGTCCCCCTCACTTCTGCTTTAACACCACTGCACACAATAGCAGCTGTGACTCCTCACAGCACCACGGAGAGTTTGTGAATGTGGCTTGAGGAGCCATGGCAGCCGTGAAGCTAAAGCACATAAGCTGTTAAGGTTTTGGAATGCCTTCCATTAATGAGCCTTATTTGCAGCCTAATGGCCTGGACTGAGAGACTCAAGGAGCTTTTATTCTCAGGTCATAAGGCTCCTCAACCAGGACCTGCCTCACATTCACACAAGAGCACTCGCTATACCGTGATACTCCCCATACCATAATACTCCTCATACCATAATAGCCCCCATACCATAATATTCAACACACTATAATACTCCCCATACCATAATAGCCCCCATACCATAATACTCCTCATCCTCATACCACAATACTCCTCATACCATAAAACTCCTCATACCATAATAACTCCCATACCATAATACTCCTCATACCATAATAGCCCCCATACCATAATACTCAACACGCCATAATACTCCCCATACCATAATACACCTCATACCACAATACTCCTCATACCATAATAGTCCCCATACCATAATACTCAACACACCATAATACTCCTCATACCATAATAGTCCCCATACCATAATACTCAACACACCATAATACTCCTCATACCATAATACTCCCCATACCATAATAGTCCCCATACCATAATACTCAACACACCATAATACTCCTCATACCATAATACACCTCATACCACAATACTCCTCATACCATAATAGTCCTCATACCATAATACACCTCATACCATAATACTCATACCATAATAGTCCTCATACCATAATACACCTCATACCATAATACTCATACCATAATAGTCCCCATACCATAATACACCTCATACCATAATACTCCTCATCCTCATACCATAATACTCCTCATCCTCATACCACAATACTCCTCATACCATAATACTCCCCATACCATCATAGTCCCCATACCATAATACTCCCCATACCATCATAGTCCCCATACCATAATACTCCCCATACCATAATAGTCCCCATACCATAATAGCCCCCATACCATAATACTCAACACACCATAATAGCCCCCACACCATAATACTCCACACACCATAATACTCCTCATACCATAATAGCCCCCATACCATAATAATACCCATACCATAATACTCAACACGCCATAATACTTCCCATATCATAATACACCTCATACCACAATACTCCTCATACCATAATACTCCTCATACCATAATACTCCCCATACCATAATACTCCCCATACCATAATACTCAACACACCATAATACTCCTCATACCATAATACTCCCCATACCATAATACTCAACACACCATAATACTCCTCATACCATAATAGTCCCCATACCATAATACTCAACTCACCATAATACTCCTCATACCATAATACTCCCCATACCATAATAGTCCCCATACCATAATACTCAACACACCATAATACTTCTCATACCATAATACTCCTCATACCATAATACACCTCATACCATAATACTCATACCATAATACTCCTCATCCTCATACCATAATACTCCCCATACCATAATACTCCCCATACCATAATACTCCTCATACCATAATACTCCTCATACCACAATACTCCTCATGCCACAATACTCCTCATACCATAATACTCCTCATACCACAATACTCCTCATACCACAATACTCCTCATACCATAATAGCCCCCATACCATAATACTCAACACACCATAATAGCCCCCATACCATAATACTCAACACACCATAATACTCCCAATACCATAATACTCCACACACCATAATACTCCTCATACCATAATAGCCCCCATACCATAATAATACCCATACCATCATGCTCCATATACCGTAATGCTCCATGTACATTCACTGTTTGCACAGTGACAATTTACGCATCTTCTACTTATTTCCTACTGTAAGTATTCAGATACTTCAGATACTACGCGGATCAGCAGTCGCGGATTCAGTGTAACGCAGATTTTTTCTGCAAATGTACTCTGCCTTTTTCTGCTTTTTTGTGGCAATAAAAAGAAACATATGTATGTATATGTATATTTATTTTTAGCACTTTACTGCTAAATTAACAAGAAAAATATAATTGAGTAATTTTGTAGCATGAACGTAAATTCAACTACATTTCCCAATAAAATATAACTGTATAAATATAGAAAGTGCGTCTTGAAATGGTGAAATATCGCTGTACTTAGGGGCTGGAGGTTTGAAAGTATCTATTATGTTTCCCGATATTCTAAAATTATCAGGATTTTTTTCGCTGCATCATCCACTCTTACTGTACTGCATGCATATTTAAATATGAATAATAATACTGACTTTTTCAAATTCATGCATCATATATGCTAATAAGGTTATTCAAAATACTTGTCAATGTATAGAAAATAATGTATTTAGTTTTAGATGGTCTTTTAAAGAGAACTATTTAAAGTTAATTAATTGAAGAAAAAGTTTAGCCACACCCTACAAATCTCTCTCTCTCTATTTCTCTCTCTCCCTCTCTGTCTCTGGAGCATAGCGGTGTTGGAGGGGGGTTTAGACTTGCCGACGCCCTCTCAGCCATAGGTGTCTGCAGTAGGAGGGGCCTGCAGCCCTCTCAGCCTATAGGAAGCAGCAACAGAGGCGCCACAACTTCAGTGGTGTGTGTGCGCGTCTGCATCTGTGTTTGACTTTAGGTGTGTGTGCTTTTATTCGTTTGCTTCCGTCCTTCATCCTTCTTTATCTCTACATCAGACATGCCCACTTGAAGGATGTGTGTGTGTGTGTTTGTGTGTGTGTGTGTGTGTGTGTGTATGTGTCTGTGTGTGTTTTAGCATGAAATGCAGCAGCTGTGTGCTGAACGCTGTTTAAAGGTCTCTATTTTTACTCCTGACAGCCCTGTGAACTCTTGGGGTGACTCACTCACAAACTGTATGAACTTTGTATGTGTGTTTGTGTTTGTCTGTATGTTTTTGTGTTTTGTTTTTGAGTTTGTGTCTGTGTGTGTGTTTGTATGTCTTTGGGTCTGTCTGCCTGTGTGTGTGTGTGTGTGTGTGTGTGTATGTGGGAGAGAGGAAGAGAGAATGTTTTAAACAAAGTCACGTGCTGAAGCAGAGGTAGAACAGCTGCATGTGGTTTGTCTGTCTGTCTGTCTCTCTCTCTCTCTCTCTCTCTCGATGTCTTTCCACTTTCTTTCTCTCTCTATCTTTTTTTTTTTCTTTTTTCTTTCTCTCTCTTTATACCCCCGTCTATTTTGCCTGTTTTCTCCCCCTTCTTGCAGTCATTATTGCCTCGTCTGGTGACCCCAAACCCAGCAGTTATCAAAACACTGACCTCTGCGCACACAAACACACACACATACACACACACAGAATGCCATATTCATCTCCTGCACTCCTGCGTATACTAACTCTTTGTATCTGTTAAGAGATTCCAGATGTTCAGACGTACACGTGCATATTCACCTCTGTGTGTGTGTTTGTGTGTTTTCATTTTAATCCTTACTGGATTGATATATGTGTAATTTATGTTTGTGTGTGTGTGTGTGTGTGTGTCTAATTGGTGGCTGTTGCTGGCTGATCCTGACCGTTTAATAGGGTCTGTGGGGCAGATCCAGATCCAGATCCGGCAGCGTTTAATAGGGTCTGTGTGATTTCTGGTCCTGTGTGTGTGTGTGTCTGTGTATATTAAAGAAATGTGTCGTTTGCTTTGTAATAGATTCATGCTGCTGGAATGTTCAAGGCCCAAGTCTTTACAATCTTTACAGTGCACTTATAGGATACAAAAGTCTGTGTGCATGTGTGTGGGTGTGGGTGTGGGTGTGGGGGTGGGTGTGGGTGTGTGTGTGTGTGTGTGTGTGTGTATGTATTTTTGTTGAAGAGTTCTTCTTGCAGGCCGTGTTCTCTCTCTTTAGCCTTGACCAACACACACACACACACACACACACACACAACCTCTCCACGGGGTCTGGGCCAGGTTTAGAGGTCAAAGGTTAGAGAGAAGCAGCCAAGACATGAAAAGAGGGGCCACTGCTGGAGTTGAAAAGGTCGTATTCAGAAAGGTCAGATGTCGTCCCACCCTGTCATGCACGTGTCCCAAGCAGGTGTCCTAGCAACCAGAGCCGAAGTGTTTGTAGAGTAAATATGTAACTGGCACAGACACACACACACTCTTTGATGTTTTTGGTTCATGGCCAAGTGAAATGCATTGGAAATAGAAAACACATTTCCAGTTTTTCATTTAATTGTATTTTTATGGTCAGTTTATTTGTGTATGGGTGAGTATTTATGTGATTTGACTTTCCATATTTTTAGTGCTGTGAAGTCTGTGAAGCGTCAGCAGAGGGACGAGGAGTGTGTGATGGCAGCCATACAGAAGCCTGGATAAGGATTGTTTACTGTTTACCTTTCCTAAAGTCTGAAAACATCACAGATACTTTAGACCCAAGTATCACAAATACTTTTTCCTAACCGTAGCCCTAACACGTGTTTATAAGTCCTTTTTTCTTAAGACAGTACTGGGCAAAAGTCTCATTTCATCATATTTTGCATCCAAAAAGCCTAATTTTCTTACATTTTTAAAATAATATTGAGGAACAGTTCTTTCTGAAGGACTTTCAAAGTCTCTCATTTTTAGTCCGGTCACTGAACCTGACCAGTTTCAGAGTGTTTTTGTTTGTTAAGCCACACAGTGACCAATGAATCATTCAAGCAGAACAAAGCACATCTTAGTCCTGAACCAGAGAAGAAACAGAAGCTGATTCCAGATGATCAGGCGGTGATCAGTATACTGGTGGTGCTGAATGCTGAGCGGTTGGAATGTCTTTATCTAGGCACCTTATATCTTTCAGCACTGTGCAGTCTGTTGCAGTAGATCGATTGTTCCCTTTTCTTTCATTTAATCTAATCAATATGCCAAAGATAAGGCGTTTTTAATGGCAGAAAATAGGATCTTTGCATCTACAAGGTGATTCAAAGCAAAATACAAAGAAAAGTGGGGTGGTATTCTGTTCTGTTTGGGAATTCTGATTGGCCGAGGCAACTGTAAATTGTAAAATAGTTTACATATTTGCACATATGACTAGACACATCTGAAATGAGATATTAAAATCCACTCTGCTGTTCGTGGAATATTCTTGCCTGGCAAGTGGAGGTAGCTCAGTTGGTAGGATACTTGCCTCCAGACCAAGAGGTCATAGGTTCGAATCCTACCTTCAGCACCACCACTGGGTCCCTGAGCAAGACCCTTAACCCCAAGTTGCTCCAGGGAGACTGCCCCCTGTAGTTAGGGAATGGAAGTCGCTTTGGATAAAAGCGTCCGATAAATGCCGTAAATGTAAACCACTATTAACTACATTACTTAAGCTGTTAACCTTGTTCATTATATTGTGTTTTGTTACAATTTTATAAAGGCACAAAATGTTGCAGGTGGCTTTATATTGCTTAGTTTGACAGCTTTGCTAACAGCACCTCGTAACTGTGGTAAATGACTGTAATGCACAGCTTCCCGTGGCTTATTGATTTATTTTTATAATCTCTTATGATCCGTTCATTCCAAATCAATGCAGCGAATCCTCACCTTCAAACTGATGCACGGTGATGCGTCGTCGCATTTTACACCATCATTACCATGTAAACAGCGCCAGAAATGCAAACTACTTGATGCACCATTGCTGGTTTGCACGATTTACTAAACAGCAGAGTCACTGCAGCTGCATGAACTTGTATTAGCTTTAGCTCTTTCTCACATGTTCTCAGCTGAGGCGAGCATGTGGTGCAGAACTTTCTGTTGAGAGATGCTTGCAGATGATCTATACATTCACCATTATCAAAGCTTTTTACCGGGACGCGCGCACACACACTTGGTGAGAAGAAACAAGCTCTGCTTCTCAGACCCGTTTCCTTTTTTTTTTTTTCATTCAAACTCTTTGATCTAAGGGCCTAATATATCCACACACACGTGCGCACAGTCACACACAAACACACTCTCATCGATCCAGTGCACTCAAACATTAAAGCGTGTAGAGGACACTGAGAGTTCTCTCTGATTAAGCATATGAGTGTGTTCTGGTGGGAATTCTCATTTTCACCCTCATCAGATAGAGAGATTGCACAGGAAGAGTGTGTGGAAGAGGGGAGGGGGGGGGGGCGGTCTTTGTACCCATGGAAATAAAAATGAAGGAAAACAGATAAGTTCATTTGACTGCTCTCTCTCTCACTCCTCTTTTGTCCCTCTTGTTTCTCACTCATGAGAGATGTGGAGTCAGAGCAGATTACATAATGAAGTGTTGAATATAGGGGTGGCACCATTCTGATGCACTGGCACTGGGCCGAGTATAAAGTGGGCCATGTGATAACAGCACTAGCCTGCTGGTTAATATAGTTCTAGTATTAAATCTACTTCTTACCAGAGTTACTATTTTTAGTTTCCTTTAATACGTAATTTGGTTGAAGTCATTTTCATGCAGTGCAGTAGAGGGTTTGTTTCAGCAATTCTCTTTAAATTATTAAAGTAAAATGTTCCAATTAAAATAGCTTGTTTTAAACGTAGAAGTTTTTATAAAAAGATGGGTCTGGATCAGCTGATATTAGGTTGCAGTATTAGTGTCAGAAAAGAAAACTGGATGGATTTAGACAGTTTTTGTCACGGGGGAAGCGTTGAAGCTTCGCCCCGGAGCTACCTGGAAGTGAGCACGAACAGGCAGGACACCAGGAATCCATTTCGGAGTGTAACTTTATTCCAAAAAACAAAGAGGCACGTGGGCCAGAAACAAACCCAAAAACCAGAGTGCTCTAACGTCACATAAGACACATCAGGAGCTCTAAAGTGATGGACAGACAGTGAAACACTGACAGACACAGAACTTAAATACACAGACACATCAGACACATTACAGACAGCTGGAACTAAAGACCTGACTAACATAAAACAGCTGACTAACAGGGAACACGTGGTACAAGGAACTAAACAGGCAGAACTTCAAAATAAGAGACTCAGGACAAGACCAGACACACAGCAAACCTAGAACAATGACAACCACACAGGGGAAACATGAACAGAACAGAACAGAACCAGAAAACTAACTAAAAAGCAGTGGCTATAAGCTTGCCACTGACCGGACCGTGACAGTTTTATGTCATTTAATATGCTTCCATTGCATATATCTGCTCACACATTCACACACATACACACACATATACTTAAATTACATACCCACAGACGAAGACAGATGGAAAACGAAATTGATGAAGAAAGAGTATTCTGATCCCCGTATTAAAAACAGTATTTGTTGCAAAGTCATTTTTGGCAGTTACAGCTTTGAGGCTTCTGCGGTAAAAAGTAATTAGCTTTTCACAGTGTTGTGCTCTAGTTCCATTTGTCTTCAATTCTCCAAGGTTACAAAGGTCCCTTTCAGGGAGCTGCCATTTCTAAATCCTGCATTACTTTTTAAAGGGATTCTGAAAGTCAGGCGATTGGCTACACTATTAATTTTTTTGAAAGCAGTCTGGATTTACTGTTGCTATATATTTGTCTTAATGAAACGTTAGTTTTCTCCTCGTTCTATGCCCATAAGATAAAATTTTCCTCTAATATGTCCTGGTACATCCCTCCATTCATTTAATTTATGTGTGTGTGTGTGTGTGTGTGTGTGTGTGTGTGTGTGTGTGTGTGTGTGCTCACACATCTGTGTGGTGTTCTGTTTAGTAGTGTTTTGTGTGGGTCAAAACTAGTGTTACGTTGGTCAACGAAAATTATGACTAAATATCGTGGTCAACAAACATTTATCACATGACAAAAACGAGACGAGACGCAACATAAATGCTGGTCATGTGACGATAACTATAACGAAATATATCATGTAATATTGTTGACAAATAAGAATTAGACTAAATGTGGTTTACAAAATAAAAACTATGCTAAATGTCTTCATTTTCGTTGACTAAAACAGGCGAGACGTTATTTCCTGTACGATAGGGAGGGGAGACGGCGTTACGTCCCAATACAGAGACACTGTGAATTAAATCTACCGAGAGTGAAGAAAAGTATTGGGACGCAAGGCCAATATAGTGCCAGGGGGAGAGAAATCACACACACACACACATTTTCAAAGTTCCTGTTTTGTGTGATATGTTTTGCACGAAACATTTCACACAAAACACTTTCAGTAAGGATGATATTGGAGGAACTTTGAAAATCTTCAAGCTGTCATTTTAGCATTTTAGTTTTTGTTAGTCTTAGTCGCATCCATACGCTTTTAGTGCAGTCAAGTTTCAGTCGACTTTTATTCAGATTTATCCATAATTATTTTTTGGTATAGTTTTACTACAACACTAGTCGGAATGGAGATTATTAAGTTGCAGATCATTGCTTAGTGTGTAACTTTCCTGTTGGTTTTACTTTTACTCATTTTAGTGCCTGCTGGCTTCTCTCTTATCTTCCTTATCATTAGAGGAAAATCTTGCATGGCACACCTGTCCAGGGACAAGTAGTTGTAGTTTCAGGAAGCTGTCGTGTTGTGTATCTTTGAACCAGTTGTACTGACGGGTGTTAAAGTTTGCTCTGTAGCTTGATGTAATATAGTGTTTAGGAACTTCAGAAAGCTCATTCTCCTTCATGTTTGCTACTTGTTGCATTAACTTTTCCCAGACAATTTATAGCTATATTCATTTTGTTCATATAAGTACAGTATGTTCAAAGGTAATATGTGTGTACATTTGAAGTGTGTATAAACATGGGAAATGTATGATATAACAAAAACAAAAGTGTCTTAAGTATTTGTTTCAACTCACAGCTGGGTTTTAGAGAGGATGTGTGCGTGCGTGTGTGGGTGTGTGTGTGTGTGTGCGTGCGCATCTCTGCATTCTTTAGTCATTATTTATGTCAGTCTGCAATAGTTCCTGTTTACTTGTCTGCATGTGACTCTTATTTGTTTATCTGCTTGAGTAGTGTGTGTGTGAGAGAGAATGTGTTTGTATTTTTTCCATCTGCTTTCTATGAGGACTTGTAAACATCTGAGCATGTTCATATTTGGATTTGTAATCTTCTGTTGTGTGTGTGTGTGTGTGTGTGTGTGCATGTGTTACTATTCTTTACGGCTCCTCTTCGTGCATTTAACAGTGTGAAAGTGTTACCATGTAACGAGCAGAAATGGCATGGCTAAAAATATCCCATAAACCCATTCACCCCTCCCTCATCCTGAGCTGGGATAAACTCCCCACTGCCTTGCCGTGGATTGCTCCGCCCTTTCATGAAATGCAAGCTGTTCCTGCTGCACATTCCACATGCTGGAGCAAACCAACGTGCAGCCACAGCGGGGGTGACCCTTAGCACCCAATGAAACTAAATCGATTCTTAGACAAAACTCTTGGAGAGGTATAGCTTGAAATATGTGAGTGCACGTGGCTCTGTTTGTGTCCACGAGTGCCTGTGCAGAGTCATGCAAGTGTCAGTGTGTGTGTGTGTGTGTGTGTGTGTGTGTGTGTGTGTGTGTGTGTGTGTGT
>JBBPDC010024049.1:0-12657 GCA_037974485.1 Hemigrammopetersius urotaenia | reverse complement strand
ATCAAGAATAATTTTTTATGACAATGACATTTGTAAATACAGAGGAATGTGATTACATATTGTATAACTCTAGTGCTAAACACAAAAGAGCAAGATTTGGACACCAAACATATCTGACTACATGTGGGCAATAAAATTGTGTAAACTTGATTTGTTGTTGAACTAGCATCTATCCATCAGTTGGTACTTGTGTATGTCCAGAGAGATGGTATACATTTGATTTTCTGCCTGTCAATTCCTTTAACGTTAAATGCAGAACAACAGGACTACTTTTCCATGTTCAGAATACTAGTAACTTAAGCAGTTAGCAGATGAAAGCCAGTGAAAAAACACTCTTCAGCTACACAAATTGCAGAATATGTGACTCATCATCTGTTGGTTAACCTCCAGTTAAAACAAAACATTTTGGAAAAAGGCAAAATGTGTGTTACACTTGTGTACACAGAGGTGTAAAATTACGTGAGCATCCTAATGCGATCTTAATCCACAATATCGTGCTATCAGTATTCAGGAGAGGGATATATGAATAGACTGAATGATCAGCCCAGAGTTCAATGCAAAATATTGCCTGCCATTCATCATTTAGCCATTATGTAAAATGCTTTGATGGTCTTTTTGTAATGCAAAATTAACAGATGGACGTCATATAACTTCAGGTCAGAGACGTTCCTCTTCTGTGAGCTTGGGCTGGATCAATGGTCTAACCAGCTCTCCACCTCATGATTCAGCCGCTGCAGCTAAACTCAGTTGGAGCTAATTCTCAGGAATGGAATAATTAATTCAGGTTCATGGCCGCTTTCAGGAATACATAATGTTCAGGGCCACCGACAAGAACAATCTGTTAAATTGACTTCAGTGCTTCATTTAGGATTCTGACTTGCTGTGGGGTTGTAGAATGGTCTCAAAACAACAGTTCTCCTCAAATCAGCACAATTATTCTCAGTCAGTGTGTATTTTGTTTGGGTTAGTGTTGGTCTCAAGAATATGAACCCACACACACAAATGTCTTTCTGTGCTTACATGCAGAAATCAACCCCTTTGTGTATTCATAATATGCAGAAGCTGTCTTTTACATTATTATGTTATATTAAATTAGATTAGATTAGATTTAGGGGTGTCACCTGATTAAAAAAATTAAAATAATTAATTATTTTCAAGCTCTCTGATTAATTAATCTAAATTAATCACACATATTTGCAGTAAAAGTATTAAAAGTTTCACTGAATTAAGGCATATGAGGGAATGAATCAACATTCAAGACTTTTAACATCTCTTTTATTTAATAACTGTTTTTACAATGTTCATGACAATTAATGGTCACAGCCATCAAAAATATGAGAACAAAATGCTTCATCAAAATCAATATTAGGACTAAGTCCATTTATAAGGTGCTGTTTAAGACAGTGTACATACAGAAAAACTGTTCTGACAAATGATGCTGACATTAAGCAAATCAAAAATGTCATGAACCTGGCCAAAACCTGTTGCCCAGTGTAGCATGGTGGATGAACTCAGTCGCTGATTTTTGCACGAGTCAGTAAACCACGCAAAATTCCTACTGGGAATCTGCATTCTCAAACACACACAGTGTATATAAACACAAATAAAGAACCGGTGTTACAAACTGGAGTCAAGTTGAGATGAGAAGGGCATGGATTCAATGTCTGAGCCCTTCGGAGGTTGGAAACCATGGCATACCTCAAACGGACTGAGCCTAGTGGCTGACAAGGTGTGGAGACTGTGGGAGAGGTGAGCTCAGATGAGGCAGCAGGCCCAGGAGCACTGACGATTGACAACGAAACATCTCAGGAAGAGCCCCAGTTGTTGGTTGGTCAATTCTGCCTGAGACTACAGGTGGAGTTGATCAGACAGCAGAAGGCCTTCCAGAACTTGGCAGTGAACTAAGGCCCTCTGTCCGAGACAATGTCCTAGGGGAACCCATGCAGCTGGACTGTGTGCTCAAAGACTAACTCTGCTGTGATTTTTGTGTGTGTGTGTGTGTGTGTGTGTGTGGAGGGGGGGGGGGGTCAGGGGCAGTAAGAAGTGCCACAATCGAACGTAAGCCATGGATAAAGTGACAGTAAAAGTTTGTGAACCCCAGGAAGCGCTGATGCTGCTTAAGTGTCTTGGGTAGGTGCCAATCAAGCATCCAGCTTCTGGGGATCCATGCCCACATCCTTGTAGATGACAAACCCCAGGAATGTGGTGGAGTGCTGATGGAAAGTGCACTTCTCCAACTTGCCGTACGGTTGGTGGGCCTGCAACCTCTTGCAAAGTTCAAATAAAATCACCAGGGTTTCATGGTGTCCGGTAGGAGTTATGAAGGCTGTCTTCCGCCAGTCCACAAGATTGTAGGTGGTCCAGTTTGGTGAAGCACCAGAGAGGGTGTCCACCGTGGTGGTGTTCAGTGGACAAGGGTAATGATTCTTGATGGTAATTTTGTTCAACCCAAAAGAGTCGACACATGGGCGGAGGTCCCCGTCTCACTTTTTCACGAAGAAGAACCCTGTGACCACTGGGAAGGAGGATGCCCTGATGGTCCCCTGATTCAGCCCTTCAGTACTTGTCCATGGCCTTCTGTTCTCCTCTGTGGGTGGAGGTAGCTCAGCGGGTAGGATACTTGCCTCCAGACCAAGAGGTCATGGGTTCAAATCCTACCTTCAGCACCACCACTGGATCCCTGAGCAAGACCCTTAACCCTGAGTTGCTCCAGGGAGAGACTGCCCCCTGTAGTTAGAAAATGGAAGTCGCTTTGGATAAAAGCGTCTGATAAATGCCGTAAATGTAATGTAAATGTGGAATTTGGTAGCTCTGTGTTTACTGAATACATCTTCCAGGTCATGGTACTAGACAGGAAGGCTTCCGTGTTGACGTTGGAGGCCCCAGACTCCCCAGAACACGTCTAAGTCATTGTCTGGGGACAAAGCTCCTGACAGGTTGGGGTCCACTGGAGGATCTTCTCCTGCTTCCAGGAGGTGAAGGGGTGGTGCAAAAGAAGCCAGGGATGATAGGTGGTGAGGTGAGCAAAGTGACGAGGAGTTGGATGTCTTCATGACGATCGTTAATAGTGATGGTGATTGGAGTCTGGTGAGTGATTGGGCCGGAGGTTAGGGCTGACCACCAATGGCGGTGATGGTGACACCTCGAGCCTCACACCAACTGGGTAGCATAGGCTTGGTTGATGAAGTTTCCTGCCTCCCCTGAGTCAATAAAGACAGAGGTCACGACCTGTTTGTGGCTCAATTGGATGTGAGTATGTACAGTGAATCGGGAAATGGTCTTGGTCGTTTTCCGGACGGAGTAGGCAGAAAGTGCGGTGGTGATCGGGCACAATCTGTAGATGATGCGGAGGCGCGTCCTATTTTCATGGGTTCCCCAGCTCCTGAGAGGTCTACTGGCTGAGGTGAAGAGCCAGCTGGTTCCGGGTAGGTGGTGATCTTCGGCTGGGGACTCGCTGTTGGCAGGGCACAAGGGACAAGTTCAGGGTGAGAGCTCATCCTCTGGTCTATACGCAAATACAGCTGGATGAGGCAACCCAGCGTGAATGGTAGATCTTGGGAATTTATGAAGCACCAAAAACTGAGCAGAAAGCCTGATGGCAAAAAATTACAAAGTGGATAAACTTTTAAACAAAGTCAATTCAAAGTTCTAGAGAAAATTACTACATTCAGAACATACAATAGAACATACACTTACATTCAAAAGTCAGAAGAAGTACAAATTCTTATAAACAACACACTTCCTTTCATTTTCATGTACAAAATGTTGTGCATAAAATTAATATATCTCTTTTTCTTTTGTTCTGCAGACATAGAGCATTGCTGAAATAGCTTTCTATTAAAGGATGGAAACTCAAGCCTGAACTTAGCTGTCAGTCTGACTCACACTATTCTGACTCATGGAACTGTGTTGTAAACATGCGAACGAATATGCTTTAGTGCATAAGTATGACCTACATTTTGGAAACATTGCTCACGGACAATGTATATTTTGTCTGGGTTATGTGAAGAGCAGGAGTAGATACACATACAAAAGGTGTTTCTTTGAGTGTGCATTTGTGCTTGAGTCTGCAGGTGTGACTAACTCATGAGAGTGCCAGTGAATGTATTCAGTTATTCTAAGCTTTCTAAATAATGCACATATGAGATACAGTCTAACCAAGTTTAAGTTAGCTATTCGGTTTCAGTCAGAAGCAGCAGCTTTATGCCACTAGTGCAAATTCTCCAAGACTTGATTTTTATGCTTCAAATATAAAATGGCTGATACTGTTCACCAATGTACAATGCTTCGAATAGGCATACTAATAGAAGTTCCATAAAAATTATATTATGTGGCAAAAGATGATACTGGCAGATGGATCGCCATAATCCTGACAACTTGGCAGCTCCCCAACAAGTACAGGCATCCATTCTTAACCAACTTTTTCCTCTGTATCCACACTGTTAGCTTTCAGAAGCATAAAATAAACTACTTGTAATTACTTTTTTTATTTCACTAGTACATCTGTGACTGGGTCTGTGCATGAGAAATAGTTTAGCAGAACTTGTAATGTAATTTCCCCTTTCCACAAAAGTGCCCCCAAATTAAGATAATACTACTTTCTGATGGTGAACTTTCTGATCTCTTTTTGCGATATTGTGTCAGTAGAGGTCACCCAGATATCGCTTATGTACACAGAGGAAGTTGAGGTGGGTCAGAGAAGCATTCAGGGATTCTGTGATGCCTGTTGTGTCACAAATGTTTAAAGAGGCAGGCTTATGTTTAAGGCCTGACATGGTCCTGACAGAAGGACCATGCACAGGGGCCATATTGGAAAATGAGTAATATTATTTAAGTATTAATGAGCAAAATCTTTATGATTCAATTAAACATATTAATATGAATTAGGTTTTTTTATTCAAGCTGGTTTTTACTTCATGATGCAACTGTGATTTGCAGACGAGGCCTTTTATGTTATGTATTTATGTGGAGTTGGTAAATGTCTACAGGTTAGGATTCTTTAAATTACCATTTGCAGTGTGTGTGTGTGTGTGTGTTTGTGTGTTCTTTCCTTGTTGGATTTTATGTGTTTCTATCGATGTACACATACTGTTGAACAGATATGAAATATGTCTAGAGTAGCCGCTACTAAAAACAAAATGAAACCTGGCTATTTCATTAACTGTCCTTTGAGGTTCAGAGAATTGTAATGTAGAATCAATATATCCCAAAAAATGTCTCCCTTATTGATGCTTTGCATTTTTCTACTCTGTTTGAACTGCTGTCTTTATATTGTTATTTTTCTATGAACAAAGCAAACAAATACAATAATTCCCCACATTACCGTGGATCAGCTACCAAGGATCAGCTATTTTTTTGCTTTTGTGAAGACTGGATCTCATCCTCCATGCCACTGGTCCTTTTGCTGGGTTGCTAAGCACCACTCCCAAACATAAACAATCCAACACGAGGGGGCGTGGCCCAGAAGCCACAGCCACAGCTACTCTGGACAGTACTAAAACAACTATAAATGTTGAAAGTAGCCAACTCTAAAATGTTATTTATTTATCCTTGCTGCTGATTGGCTGCGGTCATGCGGTCTATACAGGGGTAATGTCAGTATTTACACTCTTGCACTACAGGAGTTTAATGTGAACTACAGTACAAATATGGGTTTACCTTTACATTTTATTTAAGGGTAATGAGTTTAAAATGAGGCATAATTTGATGATGGGAGCATCATTGGGAGCATATTTAGGGATTACACTATGAAAATAGGCATTTTTAGACATTTTTTACCACGACAACAATGTGGTTTTTCACTTTATGTGGGTGCTCTTGGAAGGTGACTGCTGGAACGTTTACTGTAAAGGAAAACGCTAACTTAGACTTGAAGTAAATCAGATGCCTTTTCCTGCAATGTTACACTTTTGGAGATAATTGCGTTTTTAGAACAGCAACAACAGTAATTTTCTCCTAAAGTTCCCAACATTGAGAAAATAGTTCTTATGCTTAAACTGTTATTCAACTTTGAAAACTTGTCGAAAGTCCCTCCCCTTCCGCTGCATTGTCAAAATGGCGTCCGTTTGGTGTGAGTAGTGTCCATCATTCCGCACTGCGTTTCTTGGCCGTTTTCAGTGCACCATCCCGGTACATTCAGAGCAAAAGTGTGAACACACACTTTGTTTTAGTAAACACAGTAGTTCAAAGTGTGCAAATGTGCGAGTGTTAACTTTGAATTGTCAACAGTTGTCTACAGCACTATCTAGTGGATTTATTGATCCACTAATCTCTGCAACCCAAATGTCTTTAAATGCCAGTGTACGCCACTGCACGAGAGAACCCTAAAAATCAAATTTAGATTAATGCTCTAGGGACAAATAGCAGTTATGAAGAGAGATTTATGCAATATCTTTGCTTCCCACATAGCATGTGGGAAGCAAAGCTTGTTGGCATAATCTGTTGGTGAGCTACACTCATGGAAAACAGAAGTAGTGATGCTATTTCCAGCATGTAATTCATATTATATAAGCTGCTGCTGAGAGAGGCTGTGCTGTCAGAGAAAATGCTCACTTCTGTGATAATAATCACATTAGGTCTATTTGTTCCATGTAAGTACTAGCTTCTTTTTCTTTAATCTGACTTCTGTTACTATGATCAGTAAAAAGATGCTAAGCTATTTTTCTTTTTTTTTTCCTAGTATATGAGGCATCTGTTCTGACTGTGATTGGACATTTCAAAGAGACTGTTCTTTTGCCATGCAGTTATGGTGTTGAGACTCATGGCATATTAAATATTTGTTGGGGGAGAGGTCAGTCCTGGTTCAACTGTGAAAACACTCTCATATCCACGGATGGACTGAGTGTAAACTTCAGACAGTCATACAGATATAGTTTACCCAGCATGCTGCAAAACGGGGATGCTTCACTTACCATCAAGATGGTACAAGAGGCAGACGCTGGATTTTATGTATGCCGTATTGAGATCCCAGGACTATTCAATGACCTAAGCTACACTGTTTTCCTCATCATTACAAGAGGTGAGCACACATCCCTTTAAAAACAACATTATTTCTATTAAAATGTTGTCCCTGTCATAATGTAAACTTCGTGTGTAAAATGGAAACTTTAAAGGTGAGAGAAAAACATTATTAATTTTACTGAAAGTTAATGTATGTTAAAATAAGTCCTTTTTGATGATTCATGTTGATCCATTCATCAGTAAATATTCAGACAACAGAAATGACAGATAATGTTTTCAAAGGGTGCAAAATAAAATAAAATAAATGCATGGAAAAGTTTTGATACGATAGTGAGGATGATTCACATTCTACAGCTTGGGTGAAGAAATGGGTGATGCGGGAAAGAATGTTTGTCCTACTAGGATGTCAGGCTAGGTTTGTATAAAACTGTGGTATTATTGATCTTTTATTTCCAGACCCAGTTAATATCATCACTGGCACAGAACTAACTGAACTAAATAATGTGGGAACCCAAGGTCAGTAATTTATTATCATAACAACATGTCGCAGCACACAGGTCAACACCAGTTCAGTAACTACTTACACATGCAAAAGCACATCTTGATTTGTGAGGGCTTTAGCTATTAGCTTGATCTATATCTACAGCATAGAACTCTATATAGTTACATTCATAGTCATCACTGTTAGACAAAAAGATGTTTACTTGATTTTGTACATGCATCATAAAATTTTGCCATGATGGAAAGGACAAATTATATATTTAAAAAAACACAAATAAAACAATATAACAATAGCAATAATAATAAACATGGAGATACAAGGTTTTGCTCCAACAGTTATGATATATGATATTGTATTTATATACTGTTTACTTATTGTAAAACATAGATAACCCTTATTGGTTATATTATGACCAACAAATGCTGTTTAAATAACAAATGTTCCAAATGTTTCAGTGCATATTTTTTGTATAACTCTACTCACTCAATCTGTCCATCATTATATTGATCAATCAATCAATCAATCAATCAATCAAACATCCCCAAAGTTCAATTGATGGTGGACAAAAACAAAAAAAACCTTAAAACAACACTAAAATAATAAAGGCCACATTTAGATAAAAAGCCACATATGCAACAATACAGAATAAAAAGGTACACATCAACATAGTATAAAAGCTAAATATTAAGCTTTTATTTTGTATACATTTTAAATATTTATATATGAAGGTTTTTATTACAAAGCCAGGGAATTTTTGTGTTTTTTCATGATATATGTTTTTGGGTGTGGGCTTTAGATGATTTCTCTTTCTACTTTTTTCCTTTTTCTACTTTATTCAACTTTTTTCCAAAATTGTTTGGAAATAAAATTCTTCATATAGCCTAAATGTTTTGAGAACATTTAATTTCAGGAGTCACTGCTGAGTACTCCAGTGTGGATTCTATTGCACAGCTGGTAAAATCTGAGGTGTGTGAAATATCCTTTCTTTAGGGCACTTAATCAAATGATATGTTCTTTCAGTTGCTATAAAGTTACGTTAAACCGGGTCTTTTTCTTGTTTAGGATACACAGGAAGGCTTTATTCCAACAACCCTGCGAGTAGGAGCGGTCATATTCATCCCTGGTTTAATCATTGTGCTCTTATGGAGTAAGTTGGGTTTTAATAATACATTGAGTTTACTTGCTACAAATGTGCATGATTTCTACACTAATAAAAAAATGCCATATCAACACAGTGATCTTTCAGTTTACTGGATTTTGGCAATAACTATGTTGATGTTATGGCCTTAAATGAACTTTTAAGATTAGGACAGACCTTTTTATGACAATCAACAACATCTGAAGTCAACAATTTTCTCTTGTTTAAACCCCATAAGTAAAAGATATGAGACGCTCAAACTGTGGGGAAACTTCCACATTTCCAGGCTTTGCATGCGAGTTTAAATTAGCTCTCAGACAGTGTCCCCCAAGCAAAGTGGAAGTGAAAAAAGTGACTCAGGGGCCAGATTGCTTACTGTGCACTTAAACGTCCTACTCACTCTGCCCTCAGAACTGCAGCGCTCCAGAGAACACACAGACAGCAGTGGAATTGAAAATGCCCCCACCCAACAGCAGAACAACGTCAGCCCCCAGCCATGAATGCCTGTGGAAACAACACACAGGGAGACCAATGAAGATGTGTTTTTTTTTCAGGCAGAAATTAGAAATTAGATAAAACTGCATGTATAAAAATCTAACTAATCTAACCATATATATTTTACCTAACAGTTTACAAAAAAGTTTTAAACATGAAATGACAGTATGTGATAAAAAATACAACCATAACACTTACATAGAATTACACATACCTGTTATGAAGCTGTGTTTCTTATTATAAATCACATTAAAAGCTGGTCTTTCCCATTTAGTATAGCTTAACTTACTGTCATTGCGATGTGCTATGGTAATTTGGATCTAAGATGTAGCTTGATGGCTGCAATCACTTGTTTCTCATATTGAGGGAAGTGTAAAACAATGAGCACAATGTGACTAGTGGAAACAGCACAGTATCATATCTGTTTCAAATTTCTACTGGATAAATATCAGTGACAACAGGTGGCCTGTACAGTGCACCCATCAAACACACATTATGCGCTGAACCATTCAAATGTTTGGTTTTACACATATTAATCTAACTTAACCCTTTGACTAGTATTATCACAAATATGTGCTCAGCTCTGGCTCATCTTTGGGTAATGCCATCAGAAATGTTTAATCAGAATGTTAGAGATCGGAGAGTTCAGTATTACGACGCAACAATTACCCTCAGACTGTTTCAGTGAACAATGACCCTCTAGAATGTTAGTAAAATCTCACTCTTCAGGACACAGCTTTGTTTCATAGAACTCAATCCTTGAAGGGTTGAAACACTGATCAGGTAAGTAAGCAAACCCACCTCCAGCCTAATAAACATTATTTTAATTTCATTTTGACACAATCTATGTGACCTAGCAAAATTAGAATATCATCCAAAACTGTGGTGCAGCTGCATCTCAGAAAGGATATAGGGTTATTAAAGAACATTTGTATCGCAGCCCCAGTAATGCCCCTAACTGTATTGGTATATGAAATTGATTCATGCATATCTTCAGACAGCAACCTATTAATACACAAAGAAAGAAGAAAAGGGAAAACAATGAAGAAAAAAAGGCATACCAGAAGATCTGCCTTTTTATACATTTGCTAAAATAAATTTACCTCTTCTGAAAGACCTCAAACACATGCTGGATCTTATTATGATAGTACTGTAGGTGGAACATACCCTATATGGACAAAAGTACACTAACAGGAACTTGCTGTCATGGTGTCTGAAGGGAAGAGACACAGCAGCGAGCAACAAGCGTTCAGAGAGACAGTTTAATTTTTAACTGAAAAGCACAAAGTTCAACTCAAAACAGTCCACTAGCTTGAGGCACAGCCACCCAGGAGTTTCTCCACTCCTCGGTTAATCCCCAGCTCCTGTGACTTTAGAGGATCCCGTACAGCCCTCGCTTTTCAGACCAGGATCTCTTGAACTGTCGTCTGATCAGTGGAAAGTCCCTCCGTGCAGCCACTGACTTTCACACTGCAGCCCGTCACTCCTGGAAGCACACAGAAGAGAGCGAGCAAGGGAGAGAGAGTCGTAGACCCAGCTCGTGACCAGTTGTGGAGCCGGAAGAATGTCAGAGGGAACGCCCTCAGGGCCATCCTGGAAACTGGAAGGCTCAGAGCGGGAACTCCGTGCCCGCTGTCCCCACACTGGAATAGCCTTTGGTTCTCGACTGCGCTGTACACGGGAACTCTCCTTTCAGTTCCCAGCTTTTCTCCTGCACAGCTCACTCAGACTCCTCAAAGATGTCGCCTGTCAGACATGGGATTTTGGATTTCGGTGACCACGCACTGTGATTGTGGATCGACCGGGCTTTAACCAGTCTCTCCACCAATCAAAGTCGCCCCCACACACACGGCTCCTAATTAGCCCAGCTGAGCAGACTCAGGCATTCACTCTGCTCCTGCCTGAGCTCTCAGCCTGGAGCACTCTAATCTGGAACACCTGTGTGCAATCACCAGGTGCCTCCGAGATCCTCTCCAGCTCAGAGCCAACCTGCTGATTACACACAGTATCCAGTCACGTGGCAAACTCAAAGGCTGCCCTCCACCGGCAGCCACCTTGAACTAAACTAAACTCCGGAACGTAAACTGTAAATAAACTGAAGCGCTGCCTCTACCGGCAGCCACCCTTAACTATACTTTAAGGCTGCCTCTAACGGCGGCCACCCACAGACGTCACACTTGCATTCAAATACATAGACTTTAATATGGAGTTTGTCGCTATAAGAGCTTGCTGTGTGTTGTACTTGTAATATTATGCATGTGACTTGCATATTATGCAAGAATCATGAGTCTTGAATCTTGAAAATTCTGGGAAGGCTTTCCACAAGATATTGGAGTATTTCTGAGGGAATTTGTGCCCATTCATTCTGTAGAGCATTTATGAGTTCAGGCACTGATGTTGGAGAAGAAGGCCTGACTCACAATCTCTGTTCCAGTTCATCCCAAAGGTGCTGGATAGGGTTGAGGTCAGGGCTCTGTGTGGACCAGTCAAGTTCTTTCACACTGAACTCCAGCCATCTGTTTAAGGAGCTCGCTTTATGCACTGGGACACAGTTATGCTGGAATGGAAAAGGTTCTTCCCCAAACTGCGTCCACAAAGTTGGAGGCATAGCATTGTCCACTACGTCATGGGATGCTGAAATATTAATGTTGAAAAATGCTGAAAGATGCTGAAAAACAGGTGTGTCTGAATACTTTTGTCCACATAGTGTATTAGACTAAAAGTGATATGTTTTTATATCCTTTGCATGCCAAGTCCAAACACTGAAAATACAAAAAGGTGAAACATAGAAGCAGTCAGTTAATCCAGAATTGCTTCTTTTCAAGACACTGGTGGCCTAAGCTGTTCCACTGATTTGCAACTAAAATATATATATATATGGTTAATTGTGTTTAGTAGTGAGGACCTTGTTGTAATATATGTACATAAATTCTGGCCAAGCAATGTAGTTAAAACAATGCAAAGACACTGAAAAATGTAACTGTATACTAATCACTAAGTAATTGTCCATCACCAATGGACGGTGCCATGAGCATATTCATATACATAAATATATTCACAATATCCAGCTTGTTGAAAATGTGTTGTTCATGAAAGAGGACAACATTACAGGAAATTAAAGGAGTGACCTTAATAGATATACTTGGAAAGACTGATCCAGTGCTGTAATCTTTTATTCCAATTGATTCATATTTTGATTAAAATCGCAAAACTTGCTAACATTAACTTTACATTACATTTGCTACACCCATAAACATGTTTCTTCAAGGGATGTTTAATGAAGGTAAGGGTTGTATATAGAACTGTAACAACTATTTAAGTGTTTTTTTACCTGATTAAATGGTTCCTCTTTGTAGCAAAATCCTGTTACAAGTGGTATTTAAAAAATGTTCTGTACAGCACCAAAAAGGGTTCCACTGTCAAATAACCCCCTTTGAGTAATATATACAGGTGCTGGTCATATAATTAGAATATCTTCAAAAAGTTTTATTTATTTCACTAATTCCATTCAAGAAGTGAAACTTGTATAATGTATACATTCATTCCACACAGACTGATATAT
>JBBPDC010024040.1:0-12659 GCA_037974485.1 Hemigrammopetersius urotaenia | reverse complement strand
TTTTAATTACATTCATACTTTTAGACTTTTTAGCATTAACAATATATTAATATATTAATGTTAAAAAAATACACATTATTCTTAAATATATTACATTTGATTCAATTTTGAAATAAACGAATATTTAGCTTCTATATGTGTGCATGTCTATATAATGTATCTGTAGTCAACGTAGTAGTTGTGAACTCTGAAGAAATGTTTTTAATTTAATAAAGTTTCAGGTGATCTCTACTGGTGGACACCTGCACACACACCGAACACGTGGACTGGCCTCGCGAGACCCCTGCAGCTCCTCACGCGACCGGTTGGACGGTTCCAGTACAGGAGCATCCCAACTGTCCACCTGTCCATATGTCCTCCACCTGCTGAGTAACTCTCTTCGTCGTTTTGAGTTGTTTTTTTTGTTCCCAAGCGCTGTGATTGGATAGAAGCGGTGAGAGGTTAGTGTCCACGGGCAGTGCGCCGCGCGCGAGCTAAGCGTGTGAGCGTAAACAACCTGCCAATCACATGGATGGGGGCGGGGCCTGCCGCGATAGGGGCGTGGAAACAAAAAGGTAACGCAGAGGAGGTGCGCGAGACCAGCAGACACGGAGAAATCCGCGCGTGAACGTGTTACCTCTCTCCACACACACACACACACACACATGCACGAATACACACTCACACAGGCACGCGCGCACACACACAAATGTTCCAGTTTAGCACGTAACACACCGCGCGCGCTGGAGCTTCACTCCTGTTTTTCTAAAGAGGATTCTGGAGCTCGGGGGTCTGATCTTCTGCAGGTTGGACTGGACCACCTCGGTGAGTTCGGTTGGGTTTCTTTACTTCATCACGAATGGGGGTTTACTCAGCACTCAGAGAACGTCCAGACTTATAGAAGTTTCCCAGCAAGGTCAATTTTACACACACACCAGCCCCTGAAGCACAACTGAGAGAGAGAACTGGTCTGAACTGAAGAACACACTGCTACCGTTAACAGCCCGGAGAACCAAACTGGACAAAAACTCCTCAACTCCTGATCCCACTTCCAGAAGTAACCTCGAGATATCTTGTCTGAGGAGTGGACCTGGATCTGACCAGCTCAGCCTGAAGGAGCTGCTGGATTTCTGGAGGAAGTGTTCGGGGGAAATGTAAATGCTGCTCACATTTTTGTGTGAAGGAATGGAACTGGAAACCTGAAGCGTTTCCCTCTGACTCCAGACCAAAGTAGGAGACTCTGTGCTGTGGTTGTGGGGTAACGGTGGTGGGGTCCTGGGAGTAGGGTAACAGTGGTGGGGTAGTGTAAGTGGGGTAGTGGTGGTGGTGTAGTGTAAGTGGGATAGTGGGAGTAGGGTGGTGGTGATGGGGTAGTGTAAATGGGGTATTGTGTTTGGGGTAGTGGTGATGGGTGAGAGTGTGGTAGAGATTATTGGGTATTTTTCCACAGTTGAAAAGCTTTTAGATCGTTTAGGGTTTGTTGGTCAGATTGGAGGTGCAGCAGAACCATCAGTGACCTGCTGTTCCTCATACAGTCCCTATTTTTAATAAGATTGTCTGCTTTTGTAATAACAAAGGAAAGGCAGATGAAGAAGTAACATGATCTGAATACCTCTGCAACCCCAGGGGTGTGTTTATATCCCCCATTAAAACACTGTAACTGAATTACGATGCAGAGGATATGATCTGCAAGCATAACGTGGTTCATTTAATTCTGGTAAAAATAGCATTCTTTTGTGTAATAAACACGAGTGGCCCTAACTCCCTGATGGCCCCTGTTACCTTTCTCCTCTCTGTAATAAAAGGCTATGCCTGGAGGGTTTTAACTGTGTGGGTGCAGGAGTGACGACTCTGAGGCAGAGAGAGTGGAACTAGGATTTAACATTAAGTTGAAAGAACACTCTTTAGGTCTACCAGCTTAATAGCCTGTGTTTGTATTCCTGAGTTCAGATATTAATAGGTAGAGCTGGAAATGTTCCGAGGTCATGAGAAGGTGTCGCAAGAGAAAGAGATGCAGAAAGGAGAGAAAAATGGACTGAAGGGAAATCTGTATCTGACAGATGGGATTAAATATCTGTGAGGAAATTTAGTGTGCGCTTGGTGGACATGGTGCTGTTTCTTCTTTCTATTTCTACTGAACCTGGTTTCTGTATTTTAATACGAAAATAACAGACATACTAGATGTTATGTAACGGACCAATAGGAATCCTCAAAAATGATCAAGATTAAGCCTTGGACTAAATCAGATCGCTAATGGTTGCATCGCCTTTGGGCTAGACTTAGGTACAATCTGGGTTAAAATAAAATACTTTTACATTCATTTACAAGGAACGTTAGGTTTGTGTCTGTCTCCTGTTTTATTTCCAGTTCTGGTTTTGACTGTGATAGTATTAGCACCAGTCGATTCCACACATATGCTGTGTTAACGAGAGAAAAAAAAAGCACTTTAACCAGCCCTGAACCCCCACGGCACATATATCACATCCAAAAGCGTAGAGTAAGATTTAAATATAAAGAGTGACGTCCTACACTGCTGCCAGAAATACTGCTTTTTGCCAGGGACTCAAAGCTAAAGACCCCCAGAGACCCTCAGAGCAAAGTGACCGGAACACAGAGCTTGACTGACTGATATCCCACTGGGGTGTGTGGGTGTGTGTGGGTGTGGGTGTGGGTGTGTGTGTCCGCGCCTTCTGAACGTAGACAGTGCGCTTCTGCTCTGTATCTCATCTTAAAATTCTTCCTTTCATATTCTGCTCCTGTCTGTGTTACTCTGAAAATGATTAATGAATGATTACATATAAATTAAATGTTAATTACTTGTTTTTGCTCAAATGACTATCAAGAGAGACTGTATTTAATAGGCATACTATCTCTTAGACACATACACTGTCCTACTGGTCTTTCTTTTTTAAATCAGTGATGAGTGTGTGCCAGCCTCAGCCCGGGTATCAGAGGACTAACGTGGGGCGGAGGTGGCAGAAAGGGAGCAGGCAGACAGCGCTGGGTGAAGGAGAGATGAATGGCTCACAGTCTTGTGTGTTTTGAAAGTCTTTGGTTAGATAAAGGGGGGTAAATTAGTTTGAGCCATGGGTAGCGACTCTGTAGTTTAAAAACCTAAATATGAGTCTCGTTCAGGTGAAAAAACCTCACTGTCCCGCTGCTTTTTTTGGGAGGTGCTTCAAATCGGCCCTCCGGGTTCGAGGGCCCACAGATCCACCCTGAGCAGGCCGTGTGCAGGAGAACCCAAATATAAGCAGCGCCAAACCAAACTGAAGAGGAGCCTGAAGCATGGGGCTGAATGATGCATTCAGAGGAACCACTTCAAAAAGCATGCGTAAACGCACACATGCACACATCTGCAGCAAACGCAGGCTCCTCGGCTACAGAGCAAACCCCAAATAACTCCCGTCTCGCTCGCCCTCCTTCAACTCACGCCCTTAATGTCTTCCATCAGCCATTTGCCTTCTCTCTCTCTCTCTCTCTCTCTCTGTGTCCCCCAATTCACGTCAAGCCCCTAATCTGAATCACTTTGAGTATGGCAGAAATTAGAAAAATGCTGGTTTGTCCACCAACCAATTTTCCCTCTGAGGGAGGGAGAGAGAGAGAGGGAGGGAGAGAGAGAGAGAGAGAGGTGGAGACAGAGAGACAGAGGTGGAGAGAGACAGGTAGAGAGAGGGAGAGAGAAAGAGGGAGGGAGACAGACAGAAAGAGAGATGGAGAGGGAGAGACAGAGGGAGAGAGCGGGAGAGATACAGAGAGAGAGGTGGAGAGAGCGAGAGAGAGACAGATGTGGAGAGAGAGAGAAAGAGAGAGAGACGGAGAGAGAGAGAGAGAACATCTCTGAAAGCGGCCACAAATTGCAGTGTTTCAACCGAGCAGTAAAAAAAAGAAAGAAAAAAAAAACACTTTTAATCTAAAGATTGTAATTACCTCCTGACTGAACTGTAATTGAGGAAATGAGGCCTGAACCAGAGACGGCAGCGAGCAGCTCCAGAGCAGAGACACGCTCATGGCTGTATCTGACCACAGCCTTGAACTCCACACAAGGTCAAACGCCGAAGTGGCCACCGTTAATGACTAATACAGAGTCAGCAAAGAACTTACACCACACTCCATTACTGATTAGGCGATAAGAGGAGAGAGGGTGCGCCCTCATGTTACTGTGGTGTACTGGAAATACACAGTGTGTGTGTGTGTGTGTCTGCGTGCGCTTGTGCCTGGCCTGCTCCGTGTCTGTAGGTCAACTGTAGGTCATGATGAAGCCGACATCACTGATTGCAAACAACAAAAATGACTACACACACACACAACACACACACACACACACATTGGGTTGTGTAAAACTGTCTGAATCCTAAACCTGCACCTTAACTTATTTTATTTTATGTTGCATTTGTGGTGAAAACATCATGTCTCCTTGAGAAGGTCAACAAAATATCACTTCTACACACACACACACAGATATGACCACCTATGCCATGTCCAGGCTACACAGGACCATTACGGCATTCTGTGTTCAAGCTGCCTGATTTTATTTCGGTGGAGTTTAGTGCCCTGATCCCTCTTTACAGATTTTATAAAGTGACACATTGTTAACTATAATGTTAAGTATCACCCCAAATCTATTACAGTTCAGATTCTCAGGGATTCTCTCCCTGGTTTGTGTGGCACATTCATTAGGGAGGTCTCAGAGGCTGTGGAGATCAAACCTCCACCATTCCACACCGACTCTCCCAGACCGCCCGGTTCACGTCACTGGAGAATATAAGCGTGAGAATTGTATTTTTTAAAACATTCAGCAACGTTTTACGTGAATGCAGGGTGTAAATGATCATCAGGAGTTTCCTGGGATAATTCTTCTTTCCCAGTGAAGGGAAAAAACTGGTGGGCCTTACCAAGAACAGCAAGAATGGCAAGGACCCATTTTCAAAGATTTAATTGAAGTTTCCATATTATTTTTGTAAGAAGCTGAATTGGGAGGTCTCGGCAAGGTGATGTGGAATGTCTCACCCCGCTCACTCTGCTCGGCACTGATGTAGGAGCACCAGCCCCCAACAGAGGAGGGAACAGAGGGAAGCGAGTTCAGTACAGAAAGGGATTCTAATCTCAGGGACTTTTAAGTAGTGAAAATCTCCATCCGATTAAAAGGAGTCACTTTGTTTAGGGGGTCTTCACCCTCAGCACAGAGTGTCTATGGGAAAATATCCTTCATTAGCGGGTTTGTGCTATTCTAGATGACAACCTGATCTCTGTCACTGCTTTACAAAAGCTCGTCATACTAATAATTACTAATGGTACTTTCCTTACTAGGGCTGGGCGATTTGGCCTAAAATCAAAATCTCGATTAATTGAACATTTTAACTCGATTACGATTAATGAACGATTATTTTATTTATTTTTCATTGTTTTGCTCTCATAGTTCACTGACAAGTTGCTCAGTTGTCTCAGTGTTCAAGCTCTCCATGCTCGACATAACATAACGGAGTGGGGTCACGTGACTCCACACGCGGTAGGGTTTTTAAAGGAAAAGTTTTTAATTGAAATAATCGACCTGGAAAAATGTGATCGATTATAGGTTCTGAATGTCAGGAATAAGGCTGGGCAACCTTTGGGGCTTTTGAAACTGAATTTTCAAAACTTTCATGCACGTACAATTCTGAGGTGTGGTATTTGGTTCCAGATATTTCAAAATATTAATCACACTGTTCCTCTATTCAGTCCATATTCATTGTAAATTATTGAACTGTAATTCTAATATTAACCCCTGGATATTGTCAGTACTGCATGTTTCAATACACAGACATAATTAGACCAGGCTAACTGTAAAACAAACTGAACAAAAAGTATTGTAGACATACAGTTCTAACTCCTCAAACCTCAGAAAAACTAAACTGTATTGAGAAAATGGATCAAGGCTTTTGCACTTTGGCTGGTTGTCTGCGTTCACACACTCCTGTTAAAACTGATACATTTTATTGGTGACGATTTATAAAGAAAACTTTTCTTCTTGTTGTGATCGTCCACTGCTCGAACTCTAAAGTGAGTCACAAACTGGCAGACAGGTGAATCACACACATACACACACAAGCATGCAGCACGGGAATTTGACTGACACATGCAACACATACACACACACACACTCCAGCACCTCTGAGCCGATACTAAGAGACTGGCGTGACAGAGCTGTCACCCTGCATTCCAAACTGAAGCTGTGTGTTTGTGCATGCACATGTGGGCGGGCGCGTGTGCGTGCGTGTGTGTGCGTGCGTGCGTGTGTGTGCGTGCGTGTGTGTGTTCCAAGTGCCTACAACAGTTCTCTGGAATCTCCCTCTCTTTCTCTTTTGCACTCACCACACTTTTATATGCAAACCTTCTCGAAAACACACATCTGTCTCGTGAACGAAAAGTTCATTTTACTGTCAAACGTGCAGCAGAATTCAAATTCCAATTCAAATGTTCCTGAAATGAATTTGTAATGAACAGCAGTGTATTACACCGCACTCGCATTCCTACATATTTGAGTACGATTTTCATGTCACTGTGTCATGGCACACACGCACACACGCGCACACACACAGACAGATGCACGCAAGCACACATACATGCCCACAGGCACACATCCACACAAACAGACATACACACACGCACATACACACACATCCAAACAAACAGACATACACATACACACACACACAAACAGACATACACACATACACACAAACAGACATACGCACATACACACATAGACACACACAAACAGACATACACACACACAAACACACAAACAGACACACACATACACACCAATAGACATACACACATACATACACACACACAAACACACATTCACACCAATAGACATACACACACACGCATGCACGCATACACAAACAGACACACACACACACACATACATACACACACACACACACTCTTGCTGCAAATGAAAGGCCTGTGTGCTGCTCTCTAATTACCCTGCACTCTTCTCTCTCCTCCAGAAGCGACGGAGGCCGTACGGAGAGTTACCGGGCGTCTGAGCCAGAGAAGGGAGGGACGAGGGGGGAAAAGGAGGAGAAGTGTCCTGTTCACCCTGGTGAGTTTGTGCCACAAACCCGTCACTTACCTAAACAGTGAATATCTGTTTATCCTGCCATAACAGGAGCAAGACAGGGGTCTCCTGGTTAGAGACCACCTTTAAGTTATCAGGCGGTGCAAGGACACTTTTTTAGCCATTTAATCTCAAGGAAAACTCTAATCTACTCTTCTTTTACACTGTGATGGAACCACTCCTCTGGTGGTAGTTGAGCATGGGAAGGCGATCTCCACTGTTTTTTGCTTCCATAATTAAGCTGTTAAGATGTAATCAGAGTCTCTGACTTGTCCACGGTTGTGTTGGAAGCAGGGCTCTGAACTGAGAGCCTGTTTATTCAGAGACGGTTTTGGTTGAAATCATCTGAAAGGTGCCTGCAAGTTGTTGTAAGTAAATTATTACCCCAAGTAATTTCCCTGTAACTGTCCTCCTCTGGTGCTGATGTGGCTCTGAGTGTCGGTGCATGGGGTCTGTGTTTATGTGAGTGATTTTTAAGGGGCCTGACCAGGCACGCTGCTGAATTCAGGCCCTTGAGCACTTCGTGGTGGTCGAGGTTGTGTATTTGAGCGTGTCCACTGTTGTAGAGCCTCCAGTCTTACAAGAGCCATAAACGTTCGGTGAAATGCTTCCCCTCCATTGTCCTCCACGGCTCTGGCAGCCAGATGACCTGAAGCCAAAACACGCAGCACTACACTCACTAATTACTTCAGGACTCTTCCAGACCCTTAAACTCACACAGCGGGGAAGCGGCTGAAAGAGAGAGTGCAGACTGTACACCACATACAGGAGCACTGTCACTACACACACACACACTCGCACACACTCACTCACATACACACATACATGTGCATGCACTCACATAGACACATATACACACATACACGCACACACTCATACATATTCACATTTCTTCTTTCTGAGGAATGTAGCTCCAGTCCAAACAGCAGTAAATTAGTGACTTCTTGTTGAAGTTGGTTTTAAACAATGCAACAGTATCATCCAGAAGATAGAATACCTTTGGTCATATTACATGATTTATGAAGTGTAATATTTATACCGTTTAACGTAATTAAAAAGTAAAGCAATATTAAAGTGTAATTACTTTTGCATGGTAAGTAACATGAAACTACTTATTATAAATAGGAAATATTTAAATAAAATGCACTTTTAACAGTCTAAAATGGCGTAGGTAAGCGTACTGCGGGGCGGTAACTCCCTCACTCATACGCCGCGTTACTGCGAAGCATATAAGTAGAAACTATAAATAGATTATTGTGACTAGACTGAGCATTAACAGAATAATTACAGTTCATTATGTAGCAAGATGTGTTGTTTTTACTGTGTGTTTATTCGTCATTATATAATTGGCTGTTGAGTTTCTAACATTGCAGTCTACAGTTACTACTGAGTACCAATTATTGAAAACTATTATTGTATTATTAATGTATTATTAATAGATGTTAATATGACATGACATAATGAAAGTTATTATTAATGTGATCAGTGATTCCAGACAGTAGCAACACGTGGTGCTCTGTTCTCCAGGATACTGTTCTCTGTTCTATTTGCTGCCCTGATGATGTCACGGCGGGACTCACTGATGCAGCACCCGTGGTCCCATCCATCACATACACACAAACACACAGAATCCTCAGCGACTCTTTAAACCACAGCCTGTCTCTGCATGCTGATGAATGCATGGACATGATGGGACTTGTGCCACTGACCTACACTGAATGTGCCACACTGTGCCCTGGTGAGGGTTTGTGTTTGAGATTCTTCCCATGTGTCCCATTGCTGACTATTTTTCTTGATGACGCCCACAGCACATGAGTGAGAAGACCAGAAAAGGATCTAGGGTTAATCTACATGCTGCTCTGCATCCTTTATGATTTAATATTCAATTGTCAGACAATTAGTAACATTGCAAATGACAAAAAGGACTGATCACTGACAGACCCCCCAAGGAGCTCCCTGAGAATTCCCCACAGGAGACCCAACAGGGGTCTTATTGTAGTGTTTTATTGATGAGTTTATGCTCTGTGCATTCCTGCTGGGTTTTAATCATGAGCAGTGATGAAGTGGCGATGTGTTAATAACCAGAGACTGAAAGGCAGATCTCAGCAGAGACTGACAGGCAGATCTCAGCAGAGACTGACAGGCAGATCTCAGCAGAGACTGACAGGCAGATCTCAGCAGAGACACAGACAGATCTCACCTGAGACACAAATAGATCTCACTGTAGACACACTGCCTGAAGATGAACAGAGATGACTCTCCAGCCGGCTGTGAGGACTTGGCTCATGACCAACAAGGAGCAGAATGAAGGGTCATGTTGTTCTGTTTATCTTTCGTGTGTGCATAACTGTGCATGTGTGTGAAGTTAATGGAAAATGCCTCCTAGGCTGTTTGACTTGAAGGACCACAAGTGACAAAACACAGGAAGCCAGTAAAACAGGTATGCTACAAATGGCCAGTTGCTCCTGAGCCACTTGAAAAAATCAGCAAGAACGAGGAAAGAACAACCGCCAACAGCCAACAACGTGCATCTGAGGAGCACCCATCATGATCATTGTGGTTCCAGAAAGCTCATGGTCTGACCATGCATATGCTGGATCATGGGTTTGGGAGACTTACAGACAGCACACACTGAACAGTTTGAGACTGGAGGAGGAGGATGATTCTCCAAAGGTGAGAGAGAGAGCGCCAGTGCCACAGTTCAGACAAAAACAATGGCCTCCACCCTACACTTTCTGTCGCCCCCTGATTCAGAGCTGACACTGTCAGTTGTCACAAACATAGAAAGCGCCTGAAGGACTCAGAAAGAGAACCAGCAACTCTCAGGGCTTCAGTCCTCGAGAAAAGCTTCACCTGAACAACAAATGCAAGCTGACATTGTCACATTTGCAATAATCTGGCCCAAACAGAGTTCTTTCAGAGTCAGTGATGATACAGTGCTGTCATATTAAGACATACTTCACTGCAAAACCATTACAGGTACAGTTCCTGCTTGGTGCCACTTACATTTGCAGAAATAGGAACTGTTCTGGTTTTGTGGATGTAAATTGCCACATTAGTGTGGAGCTGATTTTGTATATTTGGATTTCACACTTGCCCTGTTCCCATTAAATTAAATTCACAAGTTAACCTACATGTAAGAAAGAAGCTTCTGTGAGAGAGAAGCCCTCCTTTAAGCTGACATGATGTTACAGGACTGCCCAGATCCTGCTTTTAACTTTTATGTTTCTCGAATTCAGCCTTTTGATGGCCCTCAAGATTAACAGCAAAAGAAATCTGTAAAAAACATGTAAGGCGTTTAATGTTCTGGGATGTGTGTTAGTCTGTGTCCACAGACTTCAGGCTTCAACTCTAACTGTCACAGACGTGAAAAAGAAATGTTCTGGAGTCTTGGGCATATTTGGAGTCCTTTCATTGTTGCCCTTTTGCATGTGTATGCCATGTTGGTGTGTGTTCAGCTGGGTGAAATAGAGGAGAAATGTAAAAAGCGTTCCTGCCAGACTGTCAAGAATGACATGCTCAAATTAATTAACTCTCTGGCTGCAATCTCTCGAAGCCGGTCATGGAGTTCTAGAGCTTGTGACAGAAGGTAATAATCTGGTGAAGCAAAGGTATGCTCCATCATTTTAAGATAACCCTCATAAACCAAAAGTATGATGACATACATCTGCAGAGCGTTTCAGCGATGACAATCTGTCCAGAAAAATGATAAGAGTGACAGAACAAAGGAAGAGTCCGCGCCGCTCCACATGCCTGAGAGCAAGACAGGTTGGGCTGGTTGAAATACGTCGAAACAGATACTGAATCACATTTAAAAGGAACAATACTTAAACAGGAAAAACACACATCGTACACACACATACACACAATCACAAACACACACACACACACAATCACAAACACACACACACACACACACACTTGTCCAATGACAATAATGGCCATGCAGGCGAATCGACTTGACTGCCCCAACTATACAAAAATGATGTTCTGCGCTGGTTGCTCTCTCTCTCCTGGGCCTTGCGTCATCTTTTCTGCTTGGCGTTATTTACTGTTTGGCCCTTCACTCCGTCTTCCTGCTCGTATTTAAGCCCTCACAGCTGCAGACCCCGCTCCGCTGCTGCTCTTTTCTTCCCCTTCACTTTCCCTGTACTCCAGCCCAGACTGCCTGTTACTGCAGGCCCAAATCGCCCCCAACAGAATAAACTACTCCTAATAGATGCTAGATTCATGTTTCAAACTAAATGAATGCTTCTGCACTGCCTGGTGCCTAATTTGAACTAACATTCATTTTGAGGAGGGATAGATAGACCTGGAGAGAGACAGACATTGCCTCACGCGCATCCTGTTCTTGAAAAGCTGGTGAAGGTAACTTAAGGAGACCCTTGGGGTCTTGTTCCTCTCAGCGCTTCAATGACCTCTGCCCTGCAATCCTTCTGATGCAAGAGGATGTTAACTTACTCCAAAATGTAGCAAAACTAATCGCAGGATGCTGTTCAATAAAAGCTTGGAGCGAGCTGAATGCAGACCAGTACTGACACTCAGTCCAGGTTTTCAGAGGATATCATATGAGAAGGTAATCTAAATGAAGTATCTTTAGGTGCTGACGGACGTCTGAGAGGGAAGCGGGAGGCAACAGCGAAGCTTTGTGTTAGAAATGCTCCTTTTAGCCGCTCTCGGAGCGCTCTTCATTACGGCAGATTACAGATAGGCTCACGCTGATGGAGGACACAGAGCCAGTATAGGCGCGTGTGTGTATGTGTGTCTTGTGGCAGACTATCCAGAGGCATAATGTCTGGCTTTTTCTAATCCCTGTGACACCAAAGGCAAAGGAAATAGACAACATTTCCTTATGGTCTTTAAAAGAGCTTACTGACCCAAAGCCCCAGAGCCTTCAGACATCTGCAGGCCTCCCTGTTCACTCGCCCACAGCGCTGGCCTCAGGAGCCTCTGTGCTGCAGCTGAGCGCCGGACCCGTGGGTTTGGCGTAGCGGCGGCATCCACACAGACGTGCGTTGGAGGTGTCGGGTTGCAGCCCTCCCTGGGGGAGTGCCGTGCTCTAAGCACCTGCCTGTGAAACTCTACCTGTTTGTACCTGGTCCTGTTATCTCCGCGCCAGCAGCCAGCCACAAGCTGAACAAAAGAGGAGACAAGCTTCGGCTCCAGACAACACACAAAACTACAAACGTGCTCCTTGACCTCAGATGAGAGTTTAGACAGAGAAATACACTCTAAGCTTTGTTCCTTCACAAGCGGCCCAACCGAGCGGACGTGCTGAGGGGGTTGCCTGAAATGCAGCGAAGGCATTTTACATTTAGAGTCTTTTGGCATTTTAAACTCCTATTCAGTTCAAATGTGCTGGTGCGGGTCTAGAAATCTGCCTCCATATTTAGTGAAAACGTAATACTCTTTATGCACTGTAGTGTGGCTCCCTTCTACAAACTTATTTTGCTTTATGGCCATGCGCTGTCAGGTAGAGGCATGCTAGGGGTATAGATGCATTTTAGGTAACATGGACCAGCTGGGGTTAGGAGTGTGTATGTGGGGGGGGGGGGGGGGTTGGTCTTGAGGT
>JBBPDC010024030.1:0-12659 GCA_037974485.1 Hemigrammopetersius urotaenia | reverse complement strand
CACACACACACACACACACACACACACACACACACACACACACACACACACACACACACACACACACACAAATTGATCATCAAAAACACTGATGTATAAAAACTGAATAAATACAGACAACCAGAAATTCTGAAACTTTATATTGGAGTAATCTGTGGTTTACATCAAACATTCTGGTGGTAATGTGGTTGAGGTGTGTTTTGGTGGTTAAGCTGTTTTTGAAAATGATTCGTTTTGGTGGCTTTGAAGTTGGCGATAGTTTTGGTGGTCCTGCCCCTGCCTGATCAGTCTGACAGAATAAAGTATAAATATCTCTCAGTAAATCTGAGAATTTCTCACCCAATCCATGTGGAATACAGTCTCTCCTGTGGTGCTGAAATCTATAAAAAAAATTTAAAGGTTAAATAAAAATACAGAACATATATATTTTTTTAAAAGGGGAAAACTTCATTCAAATTCTCACCTTTATTTTTACGTCTTTGGGAGCAAGTTTCTTCACCTCACTTAACAACCGGTCTCCAAATCCTGAGGAGCATCAAACATTAGCAGGTAAACCAACACAGCCTCCCTCCCTCAATCACATTCAAGTGAACTGCAGATGAACACTCTACCTTTGAGGAGTGTTGATCCTCCAGACAGAACAATGTTGGAGAAAAGTGTGCGCCGCAGGTCCATGTCTGATTTTTGAATGGCGAAGGCTAGAACTTCATGAATGCCTTCACTCTCGTCCCCAACCAGATCTGGCCTAAAGAGGAGCTCAGGGGCCCGGAACCGCGCCGGCCCAATCTGCAGGGAACACACACAGACAAACACATTCAGGTCTTCTTATGCAAGAACAGGCAAAAAATTAACAAGCAGAGACACACGACGAGAGCAGCAGCTTCCAGACAGGTGTGCACAGGCTCATTATTTACATGCACGGCAGTTTGAGTAGATGTTCAGCTTCACTCACCCAGTTTAGAGATGATCACAGCAAAAAAAAAAAAAAAAACTAAAAAGAAACTATAAAATCTTACTTCCACAGTGCTTCCATCTGGAAGAGTGTACTGTACTTTCTCAGTCTCTAGAGTCTCATCCTTCTGGGGGTTCAGGGAAAGGTAACAAGCTCTCTAAAAACAAAAAAACAACAACTTTTAAAAACACCTCCACCCCCTCTATTAGTTTTCTTAGGGTGTTTTCACGTATAGTCCTCTAAAAGTGATCAAAAAAGTGGACTAACAGAAAAGTAACTCAGTAACTTATGTTCACAGTGTGAGTTCATTTGAAAGGGTTCTCTTTCTGATCCATTTCAGCTCAGATGGGGTCTCAGTTCATAGTTTGGTTCCTCATCCCACCTGCCGCTGTTGTAGTTTCTTCACTGTCCCAATTCTTGACATTTAGCCCATACAAGTTTAGATGGATAAAAGCTCTACTAAACTTCTACATTTTCCACAAAGATCAATCCTACTATTTTTCTTCACCTGAACCTGAACAAGAATGCTTTGAGGCTATGCACCTTGATAGAGAAATCTGAACTTGACAAGAATTTCTAAATCCCTGGCGCGACGCAATATAAATGCTGGTCATGTGATGAATACAATAACGAAATAGTTCATGTAATATTGTTGACCAACATGACGAGACTACATGTGGCTTACAAAATAAAAACTATGCAAAAAATTTTTGTTGACTAAAACGAGGCGAGACAACTTTTACCAGTGGGTTTTATTTGCACTTTTCAGTGATGTTATTTTATTTATTTAATTTCAATGTGTGTGTGTACTTCTAAGATCTAACATGTTTGGTTTGGTTGGTCTTCCTGGTTTGGAATGGATGCACAGTATTCTTGAGTCTATATGGTAACAAAAATAGAATAATAAGACAACCTTGTTTGAATTGGGAAATAGTTTTGACTAAAAGAAAATTTAGATTTTGTCTATTCTACTATCTACTATACCTATACTGTATTGACTGGGCAGAGAACTGGTGCCACAGCCCCTGAGCACACATTATTTTAATTAATTAGTGTTTGTTTTTTCTCCCCCTGTAGTATCGAAAATGGTATTGAGTATCGAGTACCATCCTTAGTTTCGGTATTAAGTTGAAATTGAAATTTCAGTATCATGACAAGCCTACTACTATCTGTCTATAGTCTGCACAGTTTTAGTCTCTGAAACAGAATAAATATTCTGTTACAAGATTGACAGATTAATTAAGCACTGTAAAGTACTGATGATGATTATTCTTTGGTTTAATGCATAGTTTTTGTTTTACTGGACTAAAATGTATTGAGTGTAAACAGTAAGTTACATAGAACCGATGATATCACATCTTCCTTTTGCTCAGGTCTGAAAACCTAAAAAAAAAAAAAAAAAAGGCAAGGTAACAGACAAATGGAAATTATGTTACACCGTACCTCCTTCATAGTTCGCACCACCTCAAACTCCGCAGACGTGTGGAAGTCATAGCCTTCCTTCCGCAGGAGCAGTCGCAGGTAGCGGGTCACGTCCCTGCCAGCAACATCCACACGCATGATGGAGTGCGGCATGGCAAAACCCTCATAGATGGGAACAGCATGGGTCACTCCATCTCCGGCATCCAGAACCACGCCGGTGGTGCGACCAGTGGCATAGCTGCAGAGAAGCACACATGTGTGAGCATTCTCAAAAAGGAGCTTGGTGATGAGGGGGGTGTGTGTGTGTGTATGTGTGTGTGTGTGTTTGGACTCACAGGCTGAGGACGGCCTGCATGGAGATGAACAAGGCTGGAACATTGAAGGTCTCAAAGAACACCTCAGCCGCACGCTCACGGTTCTTGTTGGGGTTCAGTGGAGCTTCAGTAAGGAGAACCGGGTGCTGAAGGAAAAAAATAATAATTATACACCAAAAACACACTCCTGAACCCTCATAATGGAACACTGGACAAAAGCAGAGGACTTTGTACCTCCTCAGAGAAGGTCTGAAGCTGCTCCTTCGAGTAAACATACTGCCAGATCCGTTCCATATCATTCCAATCTTTAACGATGCCATGCTCCATCGGATAACGAACAGAGAGCAGGCCCCTGTGCTCCTGCAACACACACACAGATTCTCACAATGTTGATGTCTCGTGTGAAAAGTTTATTTCTGTACATTAACCTTCAGAAGATCTTCAGAACATCAGAGCTGGAGTGAATTTAACAAGCATAGAACTGAAATCCCACCAAGTAATTAAAAGGTGTATGTGCGTGGATTCAAGTGTGAGGTACCTCAGCTTTAGGTCCGATGAAGAGATCGCCCTCCAGGGCCCCAGCCATCACCCGCACATGTTTGGGTCGCCCCACACTGAGATCAGATCATTTCAGAAAATTATACAGAAGAACAAACAATAAATTCCTCTTAAACAGTGACAATAACACTCTTATAACAACTGCACTGTATTCATGTTTGTACCTATTCTAAAATAAATTGATTTTTTTTGGGAGCAAATAAAACTTACTGCCCCGAAAGCGGCTTTAAACACAGTAAATAACACAGAATCGCTCTGTTTGTACCACTGATATTCAGAACAGTCAGAACATAAAGATGTGCAGCACTTCTGCAGGTGTGGCTTCAAACAGAACGGTGAGCTGCAGTAAGACAATATGAAGAGGAAAAACTTACTAATTTGGGAAGCAGTATTTAGGAATCTGGTCTCCAGCAAATCCGGCTTTGATAGCACCGGAGCCCTGCGGGCAAGGAAAGTAAAAAAGGCAGAAATCTGAGAGTAGCACATGGGCGTATTTATACACATTAATGCTTATTGTGTGTGTGTACACAAGGTTTACCGAGTTCCAGCAGTACTGTTAATAATAAACATGTTAACACTGTTGCATATGATTGGTAATGGTGATTTAGTGAGCTGCTCTAAATGCAGGTACCCTGGACTAATGACCCCCCACCCCAACGGTACCGGATCCAGACACTCCTGGTCTAAACGCACAGCTGTGATGTCACTGTGATGATAAAGATACATATCATATTACTCAGGACTAACAGGGCACAACACTGGAGGTGGTGCACAATGGGCTGATTGATCACCAAACTCTGTCCTCTCTGAGCTCCTCTTGTTTTAGTTCCAGTCATGAGACAGATCTTGAGGGTAAACTAGAAATTTCTCTCAAAACAAAAATGCCTTTAAATGGGGAAGCGCTTTACACACCTAATTTCTACTTTCGTTAATTCCAGATTAACACAACTCTTTGATCTTACCAAATCCCCCATAATTCGGTGTTTCAGGTGTAACCCCAGATAGTTCCGAGTGCATTTGGTGCGAGTCAGAAGTCAGGAATGTTCACAGTTACTCCATCAAATGGTTATGGTTACACCACCTGACACCCAAGATGTTGTTCTACCATAGTTTTGAGAATCTTTTGTTCCTAAAACTAAACCCATTCAAGGTGGAGAGATACATGCAGGGGGCAGTAAGGCAAAATGTTCCCCAAAGAAAAGCGATTTAGTTCAGATTGTCCACTATTTTTTTCAACCCGTATATACACTAATTTCAACATCCATATATACACTCAGAAACGTAGAGCTTCACTGGGGGATGATAGTAAATAAAAGGCCTGGATTGATAGTGAATAAATGATTCCTCCACTGTAAAGAAATCAAAGTTTCTACAATCAACTGTTTCATACCAAACACTCTATAACATGTTCTGTTTACTCTGGATTGAACACACCACAACTCAGCTCCATGTAAAAAAGTGCGAAATTCTTCTCCACATTTAACTCATTCACCAAGCGAAGCAGCGGCCAACCAGGAACAGTGCGTCCGGTGAGCAGTGTGTGGGGACTGTACCTTACTTAAGGGTACCTCAGTCCTGGGGTTCAAACCCACAACCTCCTGGTCGCAGGAGTAACTAACCAATAGTCCATCTGCTGCCCCCCAAAAATGAATGAACATTTGGAACAAAACCATACAGTGAAGTGATGAAGGGACATCAATGATGATGGGAATATCAGAATCTGAGCTCAGATTGAAACTGGGTAGTCTGGGTCCAGGTCAGACATTTCAGGGCCTGTGGTCCAGATTAGTCTGATAAAGGGATAGTCTGATAAAGTGGCCCCTTACAGTCACATGTGAACACACTCCACAGCACACAGTGTGAAGTTCTTCTATGCATTTAACCCATTCACCAAATGAAATGGGCAACCAGGATGACAGAACCCTGGGCGTAGAGTGTGGGAACACACTGAACCTTACTCAAGGGTACCTCAGTGATGCCACGAATAGCCCTGGGATTCGAACCCACAACCTTCGGATCGCAGGGGCAACTCCTTAATCACTAGGCCACCAGCTGCCCCCCCCCCTTAAAATATGATCGCTTATCCAGCAGCAAAGACCACCTTATAATAAACAACCTGCAGGGTTTATAATAAATAATGAACAGGTGTGACCAGGGAGCAGTCTGCTGTCTGCCCCCCCTCACTGACTGACAGAGAGAGAGACACTGTTTTGCTTTGTTTTTCTACCGTTAAAACAGCTCACCGCGTTCAACCAGATACACTCAGGGTGGAAACAACACGGATATTGTCTGGAGGAAATGAGTATGAAATGTTTATGCAGCTGTTTACACGAACATAACGAACACAAACACACAAACATCCCGGCCAGGCTAGGCTAATCCAACCATTGTCCCGCAGGTTAGCCGCGGAGCTGGAGCTAACGCTAAGGCTAAAGCTAAAGGGTGTGGAGGCTGACATCATCACTCACATTATCGATCACCACCGGCTGGTTGGCGATTATATCATACGACTCCATGCCGCGCGCGTTCCTGCTGCTGGTTTTTCTTGTTAATTTGGGTAAAAAGTCCGCGGCCGAGTGTTTTATTCATTAAAACAAAACCCTGCAGCTCACAGAACCTCCGCCTGCCGGCGACCTGCAACCAACTACACCCGGCTCCGCCCCCGCACAGACTGACAGCCCCAAAAGCCAATAGGAGCTCAGAAACCTGGATTGTTTCGAAATAGGCGGGGTGTACAGAAATCTGTGGCATTCTGCTTTGAAAAAAATAATTTTAGCAAAAAAAAAAAATTTAAATAAATAAATAAAAGTAACAATATTTTAAAATCAGAATCAGAAAACATTGGAAGAATCTACATCGGTAGGCAGTAATTGGGAGGAAGGGCCTCCCTGATCTGAACTTGAGCGGTGTACTGTTGTTGGACTTCTGTGCAGTGCATGGTTTGTCCAGAACGAATACCATGTTCAAACATAAGCGTGTCCATAAATGTACATGGCACGAGGATGCACATGACCACAAGCTGATCACTTAGGATGCCTAGGCATGTAGTGAGGGTTTGCTGGGAGTGTCTGGCAGAGGCTCCTGTTTAACAGATCTTAGATCAATGCTCCAGCAGAATGGCAACTGCATGACGAGAGAAGATAGGGACATTGAGCCAGAGTAGACCTTATTCTGTACCTCATTGTGTAGGTGCCATGCAGAGCTGTGGCTGCAAGGTGGTTGGTGACGGTCGTCTGAACCCAATGTTGGGCACAGGGCCTGATGAAGCAGGGGTGGCTAAAAAGTTTCTTGGAGGACAGGCCCCAAGGGTTGATGAGATTCACCCTGAATACCTGAAGTCTCTAAGAAAGTGTCCGGTTTGGTGGCCTCAGGATTGCGTTGCTGCTTTTTGTGGATGATGTGGTCCGTCAATTGTATCAGCACCTCCAAGTCCAAGGCCACGGTACTCAGCCGGAAACGGGGAATTGCTTCAGCTCAGGGGGAGTTGTCACCCCAAGTGGAGTAGGTCAAGTATCTCAGGGTCTTGTTAATGAGTGAAGGTAGAGGTGATCAAGAGTTTCAGTGTTGCAGGCACTTAACAGGTCTGTTGTGGTGAAGAGAGGGCTGAGGCAAAAAAAGTAAAGCTATAGATTTACTGGTCAGTTTACATCCATATCTGCACCTATGGTCATGAGCTGTGGGAAGTAACAAAAAGAGATTGCGGCTGCAATTCTCCCTAGGGTGACCAGGCTTTCCCTTAGAGATAGGGTGAAACTGCTTCTCCATGTCAAAATGAGCCAGTTGAGGTGGTTCAGGCACCTGGAGGATCGCCCCTGGACATTTTCCGGACATGGCCCACCACAAGAAGGCCCTGGGGGAGACCCAGGACACTCTGGAGGAATTATATTTCTCAATTGGCCTGGGAAGGCCTCTGCGTCCCTCTGGCTTGTGAAGGTGGCTGGGGAAAGGGAGGTCTGGGCATCTTTGCTGAGTTTGCTCCTATCTCAACCCAGACCCGTATAAGCAGCAAATAATAGGTGGATGGATGGATGGATGGATGAAAAGAAGATCTAAAATGCTTAAAGGAAAGGGAAAGTGACCATTTGTCATACGTGAACACACCACAACACACAGTGTGAACAGCACGAAATTCAACCTCTGCATTTAACCCATTCACCAAGTGAAGCAGGGGGCAGCTACGCCACAGCCCCTGGGGAGCAGTGCGTGGGGACGGTACCTTGCTCAGGGTACCTCAGCAGTGCCTAGCGGTCTGTTGTGCAAACAGGTCTATAATGGTAACAGGTCTATAATGCTTAAAGATCTATGGCACTAACAGGTCTATAATGCTCACAGGTCTATGGTGCTAAAAGGTCTGTAATGCTGACAGGTCAATAGGACTAACAGGTCTGTAATGCTATAATGTCAAGTAGGTTAATTGTTATTTCAACCATATACACACAGAACACAGTAAAATGAAACAATGTGCCTCCAGGACCATGGAGCAACACAACAGAAACAGAACACCACAAGACCACAAGTTCTGACAGGACAAAAGAGAGTGGAAGAATGACACAAGAGCAAAGAAACAACCAGAGAAGACAACATTTATTGCAGTCGACAAAAGCTGCAGTACAAGTCTAAATGAATACAGTATTATGACAAATACTGTATTGTAACAGCAGAGATTTGTGTGCGCAAAAATGCAGAACAGAGGTAGTTAGCAGTAGGCTACCGGTATATATGATTGTGCAAATGTAGCAGCAGCAAGACAGAGAATGTGCAGAATAATAAATATAAAGGTATTTACAGATGTAATTAAAGTCTGGGTTTTTTTAATGGTTTGTTAAGGAGAAGTAAAGAGGAAGTACGAGTGGGTGATGTTTTATTTTTCTGTGTGTGGGGTGGTACAATTTATCTTTCAGTTTAGATTGATAGCCTGAGGGAAGAAATCCTTTCCCATTCTGACAGTGGAGGTCCTCATGCTACAGATCCCATTGCCAGACAGGAGGAGAGCGAAGAGTTGAGGGTGGAGGTAGCTCAGTGGGTAGGATACTTGCGGACAAAGAGGTCGCAGGTTCGAATCCTACCTTCAGCATCACCACTGGGTCCCTGAGCAAGACCCTTAACCCCAAGTTGCTCCAGGGAGAGACTGCCCCCTGTAGGTAGGGAATGGAAGTCACTTTGGATAAAAGTGTCTGATAAATGTAAATGTAAAGAGAGCGTATGAGGGGTGAGTGGGGTCAATGCTGGTAGCTTTGCGGATGAAGTGTGTGATATAAATCTCTGTGAGAGAGAGCCTGATGAGCTTCTCAGCTGTTCTCACAATCCTCTGTAGGATCTTGGGATCTGAAGAGTTTCAACTCCCATACCATGCCATGATGCAGCTACAGAGAATGTTCTCTTCGGTCCCTCTGTAAAATGTGGAGATGATTTGTTTTATGCAGAGACAGCGGGCTCTGCACCAGTCTACAGTAATAGCCATTCCACCACCTCTCTGTTTGCTGCCTAGTTTGCCACCTCCTGCTGATCAAACCCACCACAGTTGTGTCAACAGATAACTTGATGATGTGGTTTGAACTGTGCGTTGTTGCACAGTCATGGGTCATCAGGGTGAAAACCAGAGCCCTAAGCTCACAGGTCTATGCTAACAGATCTATGGCGCTAACAGGTCTAAAATGCAAATGGCTCTTTGTTGCTGACATGTTTATTATGATGTTAATGATGTTTATTATGTAATGTTTATTGTAAAGTTGATTAGGATGTGTATTTTTTTATGTGCATTTAGGTGTATATTTCGGTGTTTATGATAATGTTTATTATTGTGTTTATTGTAGTCTGTTTAGTATGATGTTTATTATGGTCTGTTTATTAGTATGTTTATATTCATGTTTATTATTATGCTTATTTTTATATGCATTATGATGTTTATTTTCGTGTTTATTATGATGTAATTATAGTCTGTTTATAATTATGTGTATTATGGTCTGTTTATTATGATGCTGTTGTGGTCTGTTTATTATTATGTTTATTATTGTTTATTTATTATGTTCATTTTAATATTTGATATTTTTTTGAAGGTCGCTCAGGGCTTTTATTTTGAGCTTGATGTAAACTTCCTGCGTGTGGCTGTTAAAGCGGAAGTCTCTGTAAACAGGGAGCTGTCTATAAAACTTCTCATAAAAACTGATTAAAAAGTGTTTTTATCCAGGTTTTCTGCCGAGTTTGAGGTAAGATCTCAGTGTGAGTGATGTTTATCTGCTGTCCGAACATTTTGACGTGTCAAAACTGCTGAAGTGAGCAGTTTAGATGAAGGTTTGCACGAAGCTAAAGTGACAGCTGCTGTTTTAAAGGTGGAACTGAAAAATAAATCAGATTTTTGTTAAAAGTTTTAAAGAGACTGAATTAGATCGTAGATTTCTCTGAAGGACTATAGTACAGCTCAGAAATTTCCTTCTATCTTCAGTTTAAACAGACTCGTTTTAAGGCTCGTATTTATTAAATATTAAATTACATATGAATTAATAATATTAACTAGTGTTGTCATAAAGCAGCTTTACGTCTGAAACTGAAACTGATGCCGTAAACCTCAAGCTTTAACCATCACTTCCTTTGCCACCTTCAATCTCCTCCACCGTAAATCTCCTCACCTGAAACCTCTTCCACTTTAAACCTCCACCCGAAACCTCCATACATTAAACCTGCTCACCTTAAACCTACTTCTCCTGAAACTTAATCCTAACTCTAACCTCCTCACTTTAAAACGTACACCGCCTTAAAACGTCCTCTACTTTCCACCTCATCCCTCTTGAATCTCTCCCTTAAATTTCCTCCACTTTTAATTTTTGCATCCTGGGGGTCTTGGGCCTGTTGGCTGAGTGTGCTAATGAGTAGAGCTGTGAGTTTAGGCAGCTGAGGTGATTGTGTTTTGAAAGGTTGTGAATCCTGGTTGCCCACAGGTGGGTCTGATGTTCAAGAGTGATGACCTAAGGTGAGCAGTCATGGCCTCTGCAGACGAACCTCCTGAAAGGTAAATGAGCGCAGTTTATTGTGTTTTGTATTATAGACTTCATTAGTATCTGGTAATTTTATTAGTTCAGTAGTATGTTTTATGATATTTTGCCCGCATAAACCTGAGGAATCTGTAGAGATGGTGTGTGTGTTCCACAGACACTGTTGGGTGTGTTTTGTGTCGGAGCGCGAGGACCGTGTGGCCGAGTGGGTGAGTCCGTGTCGCTGTAAAGGCTGCACCAAGTGGATCCACCAGGCGTGTCTGCAGCGCTGGCTGGACGAGAAGCAGAAGAGCGGCGGTGGTGCTGTCAGCTGCCCTCAATGTGGCACAGAGTACCGGATCGTCTTCCCCAAAACGGGTTAGAACCTCTGTCCGCACAAACCCAGCTAATTTTTAACAGCTTTCAGTAAAACAAAGCAGAGATGCCGCGCATCATGTGTGTGATTTGTGTTTGTCTTGGGGGCATGTTGTGTTTATGTGGTCTGAGTGGGACCACATGGCTGATTAGGGGCCATGGGGCTGAGGAGCATGTTTAAGATGATGAGACTTGAATCTTCATCCAGTCTTTGGCTCAGTTTGTCAGAGGAATTCTGTTTGATGGCTGTGACAAGTTTCTGTTCAAGTGGTGTGTGTGAATGTGTTGCAGGTCCTCTGGTGTATTTTCTGCAGCAGGTAGATCGAGCTCTGTCCCGGGTCAGTCCGTTTGCTGCAGCTGGTGTGGTGGTGGGAACGGTGTACTGGTCAGCAGTCACATATGGAGCCGTCACAGTCATGCAGGTCTGGTTCTGTAGGGTTAGTTAGAATAACAATGTATTAAAACACATGATCTCTCAATGAGATACATCCCATCAGTGAAAGTGAGAGCGCGCACACAGTCTCACCCATGCATGTGTGAATCACTGCTCTTTTGACTTGTCAGATCAGAAGGAGGAAGAACATGTTACTCTGCTAGTCAAACCAAACCAGATACATTTATGTACAGCATTCATCAATAAGTCATTTACGCTTCTAATCTAAACAGGATACCTGTGTTTTTAAAATATAATAATAAATGTAAATCCAACGTGTACTCGCAGCTTTATTAACAACATTTTCATACATTTTTTTAAATTTATTTTTTCTGTGCAGCCTGTGGACCGGTACCACATGACCCACGGCCCGGTACCGGTCTGCGGCCCGGTGGTTGGGGGCCACTGCTCTAAAGTGTAAACATACATGTAAAGAAAAGTTTATACTCACTCAGCCTTTTAGAGGCGTGCTCACTGAAAATATAAATGTGAAAATTGTGTTAAATTTGTCTGTGTGTTTGTGTGAGTTTAGGTGGTGGGTCATAAGAAAGGTTTGGATGTTATGGAGCGTGCAGACCCCCTGTTCCTGCTGATGGGTTTACCCACAATCCCCGTGATGCTGGTGCTGGGCAAGATGATTCGCTGGGAAGATTACGCTGTGCGGCTCTGGCAGCGCCATTCCGCCAAACTCCAGCTGCTCAGTGGCTTTGTCCCTGGTGAGTCTACACCTACAGGCCTCATCCACTAATCACACCGCCAGGTTAAAGAGTATCTAAAACAAAACCAAATCAAGGATTCAAAAAGTAATGTGTGTTCGCACACAGAAGTGTCGAGTCACATGAAGATCCAAATATTACATAACTCTATATATTTAATCTGTACATTTTAGTTCATTCATTCATTTGTACCCCAGATATTCTGAACTGAAAGAGCATTTAATGTCATGTATGTCATTCAGTACTGATGTCTACCATTACCGTCCGGTCAGCTTGCCACCGCTTTCCTGACTTGACTTGTCCTTTTTGTGAGCAGGTATTGGTCGGCCCCTCCCCCGCATTCCAGCTGATGGTGGTTATGGAGGTGATCATATCTCTGTGTCTCGGACACTCTGTGGGGCACTGGTGTTCCCCTCCATTGCCAGTCTGGTGGGTCGGCTTCTCTTCCGGAGGGTTCCCTCCAGTCTGCAACGCACTGTGCTGGTGAGCTCCTGCTTAACCCTAAGCCTGACCCTTTAACTAGAGTTAATCTGAAACAGTGTTAGAGCGGTAGGTGTGGTTAACCTGGGTTACTCTAAAACAGGGCTAGAGAAGTGAACTATTATTACTCAAACCTAGGGGTGGGCGATATGGCAAAAACATATCACTTTTTTTTTACAGTTAAATCATGATTTCAGTTTTATCACAGTATTTATATTAATTTGTATTAATCAATTTTTTTTACTATCTTGCAAGTTACAGTACAGCCATACTATTGTTGGTTGAGTGCTGTTTCTACACTCAACAAAAATATAAACGCAACACCTTTGTTTCTGCTCCGATTTTTCATGAGATGGACTTAAAGATTCCAGATACACAATATTACCATTTCTCTCAAACATTGTTCACAAATCAGTCTAAATGTGTGATAGTGAGCACTTC
>JBBPDC010023999.1:0-12661 GCA_037974485.1 Hemigrammopetersius urotaenia | reverse complement strand
TCAGGTTCAGGGACTGGACTGGAAATGAGAGTCTTTGAAAGTCCTTCAGGAAGCCTGGAGAACTGTTCCTCATGACTGCCTTAAAATACAAGTAATCTCTGGAATCAAAATATGAAGGAAAGAAGACTTTTGAACAGTATTGCAGGTGAGGTAACCATGTTTGCATATCACAACATACCAAACTCTGAAAAGTGAGCAATATAAATGTGAGTTTTCAGTGACATGAGCCTTTGAAAGCAGCCTGGCAATTTTGAACAAAGCTGTTATCTCTCAGCCTCAGTGGAAAAGCAGCAGCTGACCGTTCCATTTGACGGCTGTTATCAGAACGAAAGAGCACAAAGCAGACATGAAGGTGTTCCTCCAGGTGTCAGAGGAGTTTGGCCTTTAAGGCTAAACCAAGATGCTTCTCCATCTGTTTGAAAGGGCACAGTGAGGCCAAAGCATCTCTTACTTCTCCTGCTGCCGCTTTTCTGCTCTGCACAATAAAGACAATCCACGAGAAGCAGAACAGTGGGAGAATGTGATACGTGCCAGAAGTTCTTTAATAATCTCTTAATTTCTTCATATTTTACTTCCAAAGTTTCAGACTTTCTTGTATTTGTAATGTGGTCTTGAGGAACCATTCTCCAGGCTTCCTGAAGGACTTTCAAAGACTCTCATTTCCAGTGCCTTTGCAGCCTGTCGCAGTGAAACATTTGTTCCCATTTAATGTACTCAATATAAGAAAGACAGTTTGACAGACCAAAAAATTCTATTTTTGCACCAACAAGGTGATTCAACGTAAAATGTAAATAAAGCCCAAGACTTATGCGCAATACTGTATATAGAACAGGTCAGCTTGAATCATTGCAGAAGTAAATGACAAGGCAAAGGGTGGACAATCCTACCCATTCTCCTAAATGAGCCTATTAAACTGCAAACAATAATGTCTGTGGAGGTAATGAGGAAAAAATGGACCACTGGAACTAAATAAGTACACAAATGCATCCTGTCAGGCAGTGATCAGTATATTGGTGGTGCTAAATGTTGAGCTCCTTGTAATCATTAGGAACTTGTCAGTAAAATATTTGTTCACATTTTTTTCATTTAATCTCCTGAATACGGCGAAGTTTGACAGGACGAAAATAGTATTTTTGGAGAAACAACATAATGCAAGGCCAACTTTACAGAAAAAGGCATGGCTCCAGAGTTTTTCACAGTACTGTACCTTCAGCTTCATGTTCATCCAAGTCTTTACGAGGGTGTATTCACCTTCATCTTCATCAGAGTCACTTTGAGTTACTTTTAAGTTACAATGGACAGTTTTCTTTTCCAGGCTGTTGTTAAAAGCACACATCTTCTGCTCAAACATGGTTTAAACACCTGAAAGGTTTGAAGGTTTTAGTGCTGACATCACAACAAAAGGATAAAATGCTCAGACGCTGGCTTTATTCTCAGAACAGGGCCTTGTCAGGATCTTTTTTTTTTTGGTTTTTGAAAAGAAAAAAAAAAAGAATAAAAGAACAAGAAAATGCCAAGATCTAAACTGCTTTCTATGTCATGTTTTTTCTAACTAAAACATGTTCATTTTCTTTTAGATTTTCATTTTACAGCCACTTCAGTGTTATGTTACCATGTATTATAAACTACCATATACCTGATACTTCAGTATTCAATGTCATGACATTAAATTAGCTGTTGTTTATTATATGCTTATGTCAATGATATGTAGCAGCATTCAAGTGAAACTCTGGATCACAATGCATCTTACCTTTAGTCAATATAAACCCCTTATTATGTTGATTTTGTCTGGTTTTTTTTGTATTTATTTAAATACTTGTTTCATTACTTTGTTATTATTCGCTGTGTTATTAGCCCACTGCAGTACTCACTGAGTTTGAGTACATCTGGACACTGTGTGTGTTAGCACAGGGCCAGATGTGACCTCGTTAAACATCTGGGGAAGTTCATTAAAAATATTTTTGGCTGTATTTGAATGGGAGCAAACTAAGTGTAAAATTTCTAAACTGATCCAAAGCTTAAAGCATAATGTGGAGCTTAAAGAGTAAAATAGGAGGCTCTGGTGTACCCATTTGAACCTTGAAATGAACGACTGATGACTGTCCCTCTAAAACCAAACTCTGTGCTTTATGATTTGGACTTAAATTAACTCAGCTTTTAAGGCAGTTTGAAAACATTTTATGATGTGTGCATGCATGTGTGTGTAGATACAGTATGGACAAATGTATTGGGATTACACCAACAGTGACTTTGATATAGACTTTAGTATGGAGTTGGTCTCACTTTGCAGCTGTAACAGTTTCTGTGGGAATTTGTGAATTTGTGTCCATTCATTCTGTAGAGCATTCATGAGGTCAGGAACTGATGTCGGACAAGAAGGTCTGGATCACAATCTCAGTTCCAGTTCATCCCAAAGGTTCTGGGGTTGAGGTCGGGCTCTGTATGGCTAGTCAAGTTCTTCCACATTGTACTCTCCTCCAGCCATGTCTTTATGGAGCTCGCTTTGTGCACTGGGACACAGTCATGTTGGAATAGAACACGTTCTTCCCCAAACTGGGTACACAAAGTTGGAAGCATGGTGTTGTCCAAAATGTCTTGGTCTTCTGAAGCGTTAAGATTCTCCTTGAGTGGTTCCAGAGTCGCTAAGTGGTTCCAGCTGCTGGGCTTTTACCTGGATGGAGCTACTGGGAAAGATGGTGGAGATGAAGTGAATGTGGTAAAAATGGAGTGATGGAGTGTATGTGGTGTGGATGGAGTGTATGTGGTGGAGAGGAGTCAAAAAATGGTGCTTCTGTCGCAGATGGAACAGTCGAAGGCTTATATAAGGGCATGTAGCTTTCTGTAGCTTTGAACAGACTTCTGCATTTCATATGTATGAAGCAGAGAGAGAGAGAGAGAGAGAGAGAGAGAGAGAGAGAGCGAGAGAGAAATGTAGAGGAGGAGCAAACAGCTCTTTAGTCACAAACAATTCTCCTGTTTTACCGTTACAATAGTCACAGCTGTTCTCCTGTTGGTTAAGTGTGAGTGTGTAAATGTGTGAGTGTGTGTGTCTGCCTGAATGTGTGTGTGTGCGTGTGTGTGTGTGTGTGTGTGTGTGTGTGCCTGAATGTGAGTGTTTGTGTGGGTGACATACAAAAATAGACATCCACATACCAGTGTGTATCTACAGTATGAGTATATAAACACACACACACACACACACACACACACACACACACACACACACACACACACACACACACACACACACACACATACATTAAACTGTGGTGACTATTGTGCTGTCCATTCATAGCCATTAATAATCATAATTACTGTTTGAATCGGGTGTGGGGAGAAGGAGAGATAGTAAGACAAAAAGAGAAAGTGATAAAGACATAGAGGAAGCAGAGACAGGTGGTGAGAAATAACAAAAGACAGTGCTTGCTTGTATATGTGAGCTCTTGTGTGTGTGTGTGTGTGTGTGTGTATGTTTGTCCCTATCAAGGACAACTGTCAGCCTAATGAAAGATGACTCTAATCATACACCGTCAGCCGCCCAGTCACAGCCAAGACGACCAGACAGACGTTTCCTTCCATGGAAATGTGTTTCCGTAAATTTGCATCTATGGAAATCACATCATTCACTGCATGTTTAATTAAAGACACGTCTTCTCCAAATTAACAGCAGGGGGAAGGACATCAAAACTGGTGGAATGATAAAGAAGGACCTCATTTCTCTGCTTTTCTGACAGCTGTATTGTTTTTTCCCCCATTTTGGCCTTTGTGCTCTGCCTGGAATGATACACCACCAGAAAGCGACCGGAATTTGACCAAAATCTCTGTTCTCTCTCTCTCTCTGGGTAGGTAAGGTGGTCCTCCCTCTCCCCCATCACTCAGTATAACTGTTCTTTCTCTCTTGCCCTGGGTGGGTAGAGTGGTCCTCCCTCTCCCCCATCACTCAGTATAACTGTTCTTTCTCTCTTGCCCTGGGTGGGTAGAGTGGTCCTCCCTCTCCCCCATCACTCAGTATAACTGTCCTCTCTCTCTCTGGGTGGGTAGGGTCGTCCTCCCTCTCGCCATCACTCAGTATAACTGTCCTCTCTCTGAGTGGGTAGGGTGGTCCTCTCTCTTTTTTACCCTCTTAAACTGCCACCTGGGATATAAAGGTTTGGCACTCCACAGGATATACAGTCTTACTCACCTATGTATTTTTTCTGTCTGTGTACCAAAGTTAACATCCGAAAAAATTATTGCAAATAAACAGTAAAGCAGTAAAAGTATCAAGATTTGTTTTCTTTGTAAATAAGTAGTTGATATTTTGTGAGCTGGTGAGGAGAACACAGGTTCGGTTCCAGATTTCTCCTTGGTTCCTCCAAGAAGGAAGGAATTTTTGTGAAATTCCAACAGTGGCTCCCGATTTAATTTACTGAAGAACTGATCGAGTTAAACCAGGTTTCTGATGGAAACTACAAGTAATACTGGACTTCCACAAAGAACCCATAGATATACTGTACATACAATCACTATTTACTGTGTAATGCTATTGGTATTTATTCTACTTAGGTTAATTTGGTATATTTAGTAATATGAAAAAAGAGCACACACTGACCATGTGAACATTTTTTAAATATTGTTTTTGTAGGTGCCTAAGACATTTGCATAGTACTGTATATACTGTAAGAGAAGTACACAGCATTCCAATCAAATCAGGCCTTTCTGCTGTCACGGGGGCCGGACCTAGCCGGCTCCTGTGATTTACCTCTGTGTACAGACCAGGCTGGGGAGCAGACATCCATACTGTGTTTCTTTATTGAACCAAAACAAAACGGAAAGCAAACCTGGTGCAGTGTCCGCTACAAGAACATGAACGTGAAAAAACACACATAAACGAGGCGAAATGAGGCGTAAATGAGGCGATTGACTGACAAGGGGGTGATGTACAAACAGAACTTAAATATCGTCAGTCATAGACACAGAACACAAAACACCTGAAATCAAAACATGTGACACCAAACAGACCAGAGAATCAAAATAAAAGTCCCCAAAATCCCATAACAAAACAGAACAAGAAACAACAGAAAAGCAGTGGCCTCTACTGGCCACTGACTGAACCGTAACATCTGCTTTCAGTACCAGCTCTTATTAACACATTAACATTTATTTTAATATGATTAGAGAGATTTCCACACAAATATGAAGTAGCCCAATAAATCCACCATCTAAATACACCCATTGGCCACTTCATTAGAAACCCTTCCTTTAAAGCTCCACCTTGCTAGTATCCCATAAGAGGTTGTAGCCCAATTATTGTAAAGTGGCCAACACCCTTATCCAGAGTGAAATACATTCATTAGTTGCAGGGACAGCCTTTAGTTACAGGGGCAGTATTGCAGTCATTAGTCACAGTCCCCCTGGAGACACTGAGGGTTAAGTGTCTTGCTCAAGGACACAGTGGTAGAAAGTGGTGGGAGGGGGTTGAACTTGTAGCTTTGTGGCCTCAGATTCATAGGCAAATGTTTTTCCACTAAACTATCTTCCAGTTTCTGGACACTGACAGAGGACTAGAAGATAAGTAACACAAATTAATATATATGCTTAATTATGCAGTAGCTGGCTAATCTTAGTGTTAGCATTAGCATTGTTAGCATTATTTTAGCATTATCTCTCTATGAAGCAACACAGCTTATCCACATGCCAAGTCTTTCCATGTACATGTACATCATTTTTTTCCCTCAAGAACACTTTGTACCTACAAGAGGTATTATCCATTCCATCTTGTACATTTCTCAAGATTTCAAGTGAGCAAGCTGGCGTTCCATCTGGTTGTCCTGCTTAAACGACACTGCCAATGCGCTTTTTGTCCTAGAGCTGATTAAAATGCAGCATCTTAGGGCAAACCCCAGTGAAGAGCATATACCATATGGCAAAAAAATAACCGAGCAGCAATGTCTAAAAAATTATGAGTTACTTGTTTTTGTGATGTCAGGATGCATATTTGGCCTATGTCAGTTTTACAGCACTCCAGCCGTGCTGTTATAAGGAAAGTTTCAGCCCAGGCTTTTAGAACGAGGCACAATCAGGGATCAGTTACAGATATCAGACCCAATAACAAGAACAGCTTAGAAATGAGATAAATGCCCAAATTCAGTGGTTATTGATTGTTGGCGCTTTAATCTAGTGAAAAAGTACTCTTAATTTACACAATTTCCCATATTGTGTGCATAAATTCAAATGTTCATGTGAAAGTAGTTGTTATTGGATGTAGAAGTCCCAATTTTGTGGAAATGGCTGTTATGAGAGTATTTGAATCAAAATTTGAAGTGAAAATGGTTGTTTTGTGTATGTAAGTCTAAATGTTCCTGTGAAAATGACTGTTTTGGAGTATATTAGTCCAAACTGTAGTGTGAACATTGCTAATTTGTGTATATAAATTGCAAATTTTAATGCAAAAACGTCAGATTTGTGGGTAGGTACGTCTGTCTTGTTTTGTGAAAATTGCTATTCTTGGGATATAAATCTAAAATTGAACATGGAGATGGTTGTTTCGGGTATATAAAATGGCCATTTTGGGGATGCAAACTATAAAAAAAGAATAAAATGCACGAGGTCCTTTTTAGGTTATTGCCCTTTCCACTCGTTTGCTGTAAACATGAGACATGATACACTATCTTTCGACTTGATAGACATTAAAGGTTTTATCTTTTATTTTGTTTTGTTTCTAAAGAATTTTTATAAATGATAATGTTGTATCTCAACACTCACTATGCCCTCTGATGGAGGGGAGGTCCACTTAAATCAACTTAAATCAGTCATAACTCAACAACACGTCACACAGACCCGCATCCGTTTGCGAGAGGAAATCATGTATCAACGATGAATCTGCTGGAATGAGCAGCGCAGCCGTGATACATATTGTGATATTTCTATTAATCACGGGTCGGCCGTGACGAATGGCACATCATAAATTCAGGTACGGATGTTAAAAAGTACTCGTCCATCATGGTGTCATTCTGACACAGAGACGAGTCTCTACAAGAGGTAGATTTACGGTGCCTCGCTATTTGTGATATGCAATATATTCAACAGCTGCAAAGCACCGTTAAGGGGGCTGTTAAGAAAAGGCAATTCGTGTAAAATTGAATTCCATATTTGCTGGATATTTTTGTGCACAATTTCATTTGTCTATGTTTATAGCCTCGTTGGGATGTCTCATGGCATTTTCCGAGAAGAGAGAGTGCTTACGCAGAGAGGACGCAGCGCTTTAAAGCAAGTCTGGCATGGCGTGGGACCAAAGTGTCCTGAAGTGAGAAGTTATTGATCAGAATACGCAGTAAACCTTTCAGATAAAGACATTTTCATTTTCACCTCAAGATAAAAAATGGACTTGGTTGCCTCAGAGTCAGCTGATGTGAGCAGGCCAGCATGTCACTCAGGTTGATAGAATTTCTCTGGCTGGCTCTTTGCGGAGGACACTTCTGAAAGTCATACGTTACTTTTGGCACTGACTTGAGGCTGTTTTTCCTACAAGGAGGACAGCCTGTCCTCTCAGCTCCCAATTCACCACCTCAACAGGTTGCTGCAACCCAGGGTTGGTGATATAAAGCTCATTCCAGGGCTTCAGCTTCACAAAACCTGAGTGCTCCTTATGATCCATCATCAAATGCGTCCTGCCCTAGAGCAGGTTAGGCATGACAGTGTATGTTGTCATACTGATGCAACCTGGTAAAAATGTGGTGAGACAAAACAATCAAGGCTTTACACTCAGCTGGCTATGCAAGAAACCTCATGAGACATGTCCGTAACTTAAGCCCCAAGTTGAGGAGGCACAATAGAAATGTCCCTCCCAGCTCTTTTCCTGTTGGACAGTTTTTGCTTCAGGCCTAAGTTCTCAGAGAATTCTTGTCCTGTAAAATAGTCCTCAGGTTAAGTTCAGGATCACAGATCATAAACAGCTCTTGGACAAATCCAGACTGACCTTCTGGTGGAGGACAGCCCTCCAGCCCTTTCTTAGATGACATTTTTGTCAAATAAGAAGTAAAAATTTCTAACTATCACTAAGTTGTCCCCTGATGAAACTTGGGCCAGACATGGAAAATCACATTTAGAAGTCATATGTATACTCATAAAAATGTAAAGCAATTATTGTAATGCCAGAAGCACAACTGTGACAGAGAATTAATCAGATTTCGAGTACCTGGATTGAGAGAGACAGCTGTTAACCACCATCATAAAAATGATAATGCTGTTTTGTGAAGCTAAAACCTCATTTAAGTGAAAAATCTTTTGTGAGACAAGGCCCAGAAGACATATAGCTTCTCTCAAACCACAAAATGACAGCTGAAGCTATTTATAAACCTACACAGGAGAACATACACAAATATATATCAATTATAAATGATACATAAAAGAATTAATCGGCATAGGTCTGGATGTGTGTGTGTTTCTACCTTTCAATGGACTGCTGACCTGTTTAGAGTGTTTCCCTACCTTTCACCCTATGAGTGCTAAGAGCGCCCCCACAGTCCTCTTTAAGGATAAGTTGCACAGGTAATGAATGAATGACATGAAATGAATCAGACTAGGCTAAATCTCAGTCAGCAAAATAATCAACACAAGAAACGAGCAACGGCAACAACTAATTACTGTCAAGCCCGAAATTATTCATACCCCTGGCAAATTTTGAGTCAGTTACTTTTCTTCAACAATCAAGTTTCTTCTTGTTTGGAAATGACACAAGCATCTTCCAGAAGATAATAAGACGATGTACAAGAGGCATCATTGTGAAAAGAAAAAAAAAAAATTCTCAGCTTTTATTTACATTTTAACAAAAAGTGGCATGTCCAACATTATTCATATTTTTTGTAAACTGACACAGTCTGTGGGAAAATACCAGTGGAGACGTGCAAAAAACTCATCAACAATTATAGGAAGCGTTTGATTGCTGTAATAACCATTAAAGGCTTTTCTATTGATTATTGAGAAGAGTATGAATAATGTTGGACATGCCGCTTTTTGTTCATGTAATTAAAAGCGATTTTTCTCCACGGTGATGCCTCTTGTACATCGTCTTATTCTCTTCTGGGAGATGCCTGTGAAATTTCCAGTCGAGAAGAAACTTGCTTGTTGAAAAAAGTTACAATTTGCCAGTGGTATGAATAATTTTGGATTTTACTGTATGTCCATCAGAGAAGCTTTTTTAAAACTTCTACCTTCCCATGACTTGACAAATGGGGCAGAACAACATATAGTCAAGAGTCAAGTGAAGTGAAGTGAAGTCAAGTTTATTTCTGTAGCCCAAAGGTATAAGGAATAAGATAAAATGGACAATCAGTAAGCATAAAGTAGTAGGAAGTTAAAAAAATAGAACAAAACAAACAAATAAATAAATAAAAGCAAATCAATAAAAGAAATTTAAGAGTGAGCCACATCAAACTGAAACAGTAGCAGAAAAGAAACTGGGAAGAACATGAGTTCCTGGTTCTTGAGGTCTCCCACTCTGGTGGGCTCAGATCCAGTATTCCGATGTATTAAAGCATAAAAAGGCCCACTGAAGCCATGATTCATAAAACTATTATATGAAGCATGTTGCGGTATCACCTGTTAATGTGATATTGTTATCAGCCGCCCAGGCTCTGTAATTGGTTTGCTGTCTCTTTTGAAAATCACACTGAAGGCGCATGAAAACAAAGAATTTTTCACTTTTTTTCAGTAAAACCCATGGTGGCGTGAACCTGCGAGAGGGCAGAGCAGTCTGTTTAGCAGACTGTCGGAGGAGTAGTGAGGGCGAGGTGCTAATTTCTGTCATAAGCTTCTGTAAACTAACAGCATGCAATGGTGCGTTTTATGTCTGGCAAGAAGAACTTTGTTCCTTTTGACAATTCCCAGGTAAAAGGTGTCTTGTCAGGGTCAACGCTGGAACAAAGCACTGAACAAAGCACTATGCAGTCCTGGTTAAGATGCTTTCTTTTGTGTGTAGCATTAACAATAGGCGTCATTACACTGGCTTTCTGGTGGATGGCAAGTCTCCAAGGTCTCTAGTGCTGGCCCCACTCAGTTCTGATTGCTATGATTCACTCTGGAAATTAACGTTTCTCCCAAAGCGGGTCTCGCCTCCGGCAACAGAGACTTGTTTCCTTTTCCAGATCAGGCGTTCTTTTATGCAAAGTTGCTACGCCTACGCTACGTAGCCACGGATCACAATCGGCTCCGCCAGGCGAAGCTAAAAAAAAAAGAAGCAGGAAGGCGGAGAAATGAAGGCAGGCAGAAATAAACCTTAAACGGTTGTGAAATGGAGCAGCATCGGAGTGTTGTATGGAGGCTAAATCTGTTTTGTGATGTGTTTATCAGCTGGGAGCACGCTCGCTTCTGCCGAGGCTCGAGGAGCCGGGCCGCGTTGAGCACTTCACAAGGCCGTTTGACACCTCTTCGTTATCTGAGCGGTACTCGTGCCAGGCTAAGGAGAGCGCCAGGGGGTACCTTAGCATCACAGCGTGCAATTGCTGTACATCTACTTCTCCAAAGTGGGCTCGCAAACATCACAGCAATGACAGAAAAATAATCATTTCGCAGAAAAGGTTGAAACCATCAAATTTTTTGGGCTCGGAAAAGCGTCAGGGTTCGGCCTCTACTGCAGAATTCTTTGGATAAAGAATTCAGGTACCATCCAAGTTTTCTCTCACTAAAATTCCTCCACAAATTCCAGCATGATGCACGCCAGGAGCTCAGTCCTCTCTTCTGCCCACTGCACTCCCTCTCTGGCACGCTTGCTGCCCCCTGCTGGCCAGCCCTGCTGAGAGAGTGCTGCACAGCAAGAGCAGATTTTCTGGGCAACCTGGCAGACTGTCTATCTGTGCATGCAGGCTCCGGCCAGATGCCTTTGTCTCCATCTGGGATGGAAAGCGGGGCTCCATGGTTCATTTGGAAAACAGTACCTGCGTGAGCTAGGTTTGCTGGCAGCCTCTGAATAGCCGCGGCTCTCTCTCGCCTTGCCTTGCCTCAACGCTGCTACTGCTGGGCAGGGACAATGAATCTACACGGGGTTTTACATGGGTCTGATTTTCAGCAGGGCTGTTGGAGTATGTTAGGCAGGGTCACAGGCTAATCTTATGCCATTCTAGCCTAAGTATGCCAGGCTTGGCTTCCAGGGATTTAAACCTATAACCATCTGGATATAAGGCAAGCTCCAGGAAGACAGTTCTTGGTCTCAGCCTTGTTTTTTTTTCTGGATGGCCAGTAGCAGATTTAATTCATTTCTCTGGGTAAATCATTTAGCCCTTCCTGGTCCCTCATGGCTTTGAAAAATACATTGTGTTTCTCTCAGGTTCAAGAAAGCATACCAAGAAATTCATGTAAATTCTTCTTTATTTTTGGAAGGCCATTAACAGGTTTAAGTCATTCCTAAACTCAGGTAATTCATTTTACTCTGCAAGGTCCCTCATGTCTTTGAAAAATGCACATTTTTATGTTTTTTATGTTTAGCTCTCTCACTCAGCTCAGAAAACATACCAACAAATGAATGCAAATTCTAGATATGTTAAGATTTTTGGATGTCGTTTAAGAGTTTTTATTCATTTCTAATCATAGGTAAGGTCCCGCATGGCTTAACAATGTTTGTTTAATGGTTTTTATGGTTAGCTTTATCATGTTTTACACATAGCTAAAGAGACCATATAAAATGTGTAAATTCTTGGTACTCTGGGAGTTTAGTATTCAATTTAATGCTGGTAGGCTCTCTCCTCTGCATGAAGAGAACTCCCTCCTCTGCATGTAACTGTATGTCAGTGCATGATGTACAGGTGAACAGCAGTAACTCTAGACTCTAGAGTGCTAAGTGTACAGACTGCTGCCTCCAGCTGTAAGGACCATTATGTTAACAGACGGATTGAAATCAGACGATTGCAAAAGGGGTTTTTGCTCTGTCAGGCATGTATCTGGCACCTGAACTGTGTGGAGGCCTACGCCAAGAGGCCCACCTTGGGCCAGAGTAATCAGTAAACCCCCTGAGGTAGTGCTGGCGGTGATGGGTCTCTAAGGGCCTGCATTATGGAGCCCACAGACAGGACCACCTCAGGACAGTAATGCTGACCACTGATTCCAGTGTGGGAGGATGCAAAGACAGGGAAGAATACGTTTAACGTGGAAGCAATACATGAGACAAACGTTAGACAACATTGCCTAATTGCAGTTAACCTATAAAGCAAGTCTAAATTAAGTAAAAAAAATAAATAAATATTAGATGCCATGATGTGGGAACCTAATGCTGATAACAATATCCAATATTTGTTTATGTACTTTCCTTCTAATAAAAGTAAAAGTATATGATATGTACAGGAATCAGGGAAGACATAACACTTATTTCTAGATATAAATTTGCCAGAAATGGGCCTGAACATCACATCTGGAGTAAAAATCAGGATGGTACAGATATTGAAATCTATGGAATTGTTTTCAAAAGACAAAGTCAAAGTGAACTTAGTTATAAATGATTATGTGGAGAGACAGAGTGACTCACAAAACACACAAAACACACAGAATACACATACATAAAAGTTTAATGAATGTAACTGTGTTCTTTACATGTGTAAAAGTTCAAAACAAATAAATAAACTATCAGTTTACAAAAATACAGCAACTCTGAGGCAGCGTCCAGTAACGCATCTGTGGTAGATGTGTTACTGGA
>JBBPDC010023989.1:0-12661 GCA_037974485.1 Hemigrammopetersius urotaenia | reverse complement strand
GTACCATGGGGTACCATAGTAAAACTATGGTTACTGCATAAAAACCATAGGAAACCATAGTGAATTTTCGTAAGGGATAGCACAGGCCAGTAATCAGTCTCAAGGAAGATTCTTATTTTCTGTCTCGGTCTTAACAATATCTCCCTTATGTGGACTCTAGACTTAACTTGGGCTTAATAAGGGGTGTCTTGACATCAAGACATGTACGTTGAACATGATTAAACATGTCCAAGTCAACATTAATTTGTTCATCAAAAACTGTTTAATTTGGTCAGTTTAATATTTTATGGTTTTGTCACCTTTCAGCTATAAATTGGTGAAACATTATATCACAAATAAAAAAACAACTGTGCTAAATGTTTTAAGGCTGCTTCTGTATTTCTTAATGCTTCTTAAACAGTAATTCTGGCAGCTTAGCACTGAAAACCTGTTGTCGAAAAAATTTTCCATGTACTATATTTTTCTGTGGTCCAAAATTAAGTATTTAACTAACATTTTCAATTACTACCATATGCCACATGGTAATAATTGAACATTTTAGATGGCCATTGGTGTAATTTATGCTGGGGTACTGTCAACATGAGCCCACCACTTCTTGAAAGATCCACACAAAAGAGGCAGAGGTTTTGTAAATTATATATCTACAAAATAGTCCTCAATGCTGGAGTCGCTGATAAATAGCTAACATCTTGGGACTCTGTCAGTTCACAATAGGCTGCCTCTACTGTAGACAAATTAATTACTGACTAATAATATGACTATTAGGTTAAAGACAAGGATTTAAAACCTAAGCCACAGCTGGTGATAAAAAGGCAGTGGAAGTAACTGACTTGGTGAGAGCACACTTTGAGTCAGATCTGTCTGAAAGGTAGAGTTCTTCTAAGATCATGATGCTGAACAAGTCAATACTTTGACTAAAAGATAATCAGCAAACAAGCCACTCATAGGCCCGAATGTCCAGTACAATAATACTGATAATACAATAATACTGATAAGTATTAAGTTCTGCCTGTTGCGCTCAACTCTCTTATGCACTTTGACAGCAAACTGCCAAAGGCCTAAAGTGACTTTAACAGTCTATGAAAAGCAGGAACTAGGAGAGTGAAACAAGTAACAGTTGTGTTTTTCTCAGGCCATTCCACATGCTTACATTTAAAGAAAATTAGTGTTTTTCAGTCCTTTATTTAGATACTGTACATTTTTCTAATCCTGTTTCTGCTGCTTGCTATTTTTGCACATGTATTGCTGTTTACCTCAATCTTTGCATTCCATTTTGCATTCAACTCTGCAGCTGCAATATAGTTAATACAGTATAATTGGGGCAGCTGGTAGCCTAGTGGTTAATGAGTTGCCCCTGAGATCAGAAGGTTGTGGGTTTGAATCCCAGGATTGCGAGTGGCTCCACTGAGGTACCCTTGAGCAAGATACATCCCCTCACATTGCTCCCCGGATGCCACCGTTAGTGGCAGCCCACTGCTTCACTTCATGAATGGGTTGAATGCAAAGAAATAATTTTACACTGTGTTCTGTGGTGTGTTCACCGGTGACTGTGAAGTGTGTAAAGTGACCATTTATTACACATGAAAACTGTAAGGGACCACTTTAGTGCTGCCCTGCCCTCACTTGCTTGTCATGTGTTTGTTTTTTGTGTTGCACCATAGTCCTAGAGGATCATTGTTTCACTGCATACTGTCTATAAGGTAGAAATAAACACCAGCGCGACTAACTTGACTTGACTTGACCTCTCATTTTATACTCTCACATCTGATTGTGTGTGCACAAAACCACAGTTACCATCTGTTGTTGTTCATTTCTTGTCACATGTGGGATGTGGCTCGCAGGTGTATGGTGAGGTTTCAAGGAAGTATATGTTTTCATACCCATTAGAACTTTAGGGACACGTCATTTTGTGAAACTGAATCCGACCGTGACTGCTGAGTCACCGTTACCACATGACCACACACGAACCTGAAAGTTTCCCAGTGAATTACTTCTCTAATTTGAATACAACTTATTTTTGAGACCGTTTTACGTAGGATGTTTATAGTAAGCTAAATACGAGTATAGTATAGTATGTATGATGTAATATATTGAGTCTTGCCAAATAACCTGTTCTTTTCTTGCCATTTTTACCAACAGCGAGCAATAAAAAAATAATAAACACCAAGGCCTGAATGCTTTTAGTGGAATTACTGTTTTTCCTCTCATAGTGTAATTTTTACAACTTAAAACACACACAGCCCACACATGAAATTCAGCTGCTATTTGGATTCAATTAGGCTCTGAAAATGTTGTTTTGTTTCATTATTTTTTGCCATTGTTCTCACATACAGACCGACACCAGGACTACTGAAGAGAGCCACGCACCGCTAAACCCCAAACCTGGTAAAGTAGGACTTTCCTTGTTGGTCTTTGTACTTTGGAAAGCTGTATGTACAGGGAGAAACTGCTGAGACTTGATCTAACTCTGTCTGTCTGTCTCCCCCTTTCTCTTCTTCTACCCCCCACCCCATCATACAGTGGTTAGACCTGGTAGGCATAGAAGGCCCATGTCTGCCGCAAAGCCACAAAGGGCGAGGACTAGTCAGGAATCACGGAAAAGAGTCATCATCACTGTCCTCTGCGTACTAGTCATTCTGGGCATCTTGGCTGTGACTGCTTACTTTAGTGAGTTAGCTCCACATTACAACACATTGGATTGCATTACATTACATTACAGTGTTCCCCAACTTCACCGATTTTGTCTAGGACCCTAACTAATAATTTGCTTTTTTGTGTGGCAATATATAATTTTTTTGTGCAACTTAGTGCTAAATTACTGAGAAAAATATAATTTACTAAGTTTTTTGTAATGATTTTGTTACATAAATCTGAATGTAAATTCAGCTAAATTTCCATATAACTACATACATTTTTTAGTACTGTTGAGAAAATACAAAGCATCCATATATTGGCTGCTGCCATGCGACACATCTCTGGCAGATGCAGTTCAGCATTCCCGCAACAGTTTCTATATGTTCTTGAGTGTTTTGCTGGGTGTTTTTCCTTTGTTCTTCTTAAAGCCTGTATTTTTATTACTGGAAATTAAATCATTACTGTATTTACCTGCTTATGCTAAAGAAAATGACAGCGCATACCAAAGATAACGCTCGTGCATGAATTACAGTGCAGTCTATACAGGGGCAACATCGGTATTTACATTCTAGCTCTGTGGGAGACAGCACTTCAGTTTAAACTCTACAGTTCAGATACGGGTTTACTTTTTTAAGGCTGATGTAATAAGCTGGGTTTTAAATGAAATTAAAGTGATTTGGGAGCAAATTTAGGCTTTACACTATAAAAATAGGCATTTTTAAGCAATTTTTTACCGCATCACAAATTTGCGGTTTTTCACAATTCGCGGGTGCTCTTGGAACGTAACCCTCATGAATTTCAGGGATCTACTGTACATCCATTTGACCGTTTAAACTAAGCTTAATTAAAATTCTTCAGATTAAGATTCTTTCAGGTACTTCATATTTATTTATTGCACTTTAAATATATATTCAAATTAATGGAAACTTTCAAGTTAATGGCGATTAACTTGAAAGTTTCCCTGATGTCTCAGCATTCCATTATAACACTGAAGTTAACATTTGTTTTTTTTTCTCTTCCCTCATGATTTAGTCCAGCAACTTATTGTAAGCAAGTACTTCTTCTGCTCCAAAGCCGTGAAGTTCATTCCACTGGAACAAGCCTGTGATGGCAAGGCAGATTGCACAGATGCAGAGGATGAGTCTACATGTGTATCACGCTTTGTAGAAAACTCTACTTTTTCTGGTAAGATGTAGCAACATTGTATATACATTTAGCAAGTTTAGGAAGAGATTTATTACACATGATCACTGTAACTACAGTTTTATCTTCAGTATTGCTGACTTCGCTGGGTTTTACACTAAAATTGATCTCTGAGCTTGAGCTGATATGTGGCTGTGGTAAGATGGGGAGGTGAAACATGATTTTATTGGTTAGCATTATCATCTTCGACTGCTCATGCAGAAATCAGAAGACATTTAAGAGGCAGGAAAAGGCATGTGACTCTTAAAATGGTTAATACAGTATCAAGAATTAATGAAGTAAAAACACGTCAGGTTGCATTTAAAACCTTTCCCACTGTATCTCCACAGTACGGCTAGCCTCCAATCTCTCGGTGCTTCAGATATACAGTGCCAGTGAAAACAAATGGGGGAGTGTGTGCGCAGAGGGCTGGACCCAGCAACATGCTCAGATCGCCTGTCAGCAGCTAGGATACACAAAGTGAGTATGAAAACCCCACAACTCTAAACTGCAGAAGTAGAGAAGATGGTGACCTGGTGGTTAGGGATTTCCCCTGTGATTGAAAGGTCGTGGGTTTGAATCTCAGGACTGTCAGTGGAACCACTGAGGTACCCTTGAGCAAGGTACCGTCCCCACACCCTGCTGCACTGCGTTGCTGGCCGTCCACTTCTTCACTTGGTGAATGGGTTAAATGCAGCGAAATAATTAAACATTGCTCACACTGTGCTGCGGTGTGTTCACACGTGACATGAGTCAAGGACATAATCAGTAAAACAATTAAAGTAAAATAATGATGAACTAAACACAGTAACAGACTGTGTGACAGAAGCTCTGGAATTTTGGGTTGTGCATTCCAGCCCACATGTACACAGTAACTAAAAGTAGGATTTTTTCTGGGGTTTTTTCTTGACTGAGCTTGAAGCATAATCCAGTCAACGAAATATATTCGATATAGTCCATTGTTCATAGTCCGCATAGATGTAATTTATGTGAGCATGTGAACATTGTGCAACCAGTGATATCTGATGCTATCTTGGGCAGTCCTCACAACCTTTTTTCATTTACTGTGAAAGAGAACTAATCCCAAACGAAAGGTTTTTGACATATCAGCTGTAAACACAAAATAAAAAGGCTTAAAGGGACAAAAATAGGTTGGACATTGTAAAAATGAAAAGGAAATTTTTTTACATAACATTTTTGATGCAAGTTTTGATACATAACATTATTACTGGAGTTCAGGGAGGAAATAAAGTAGCGCTGGCGCTGGGCCCACTGAGAAAACCATGTGAGCATATAATTACTGATTGATGGGCATCATCTCTTTTCTCTCGTACTATCTTTCTTTCTCCATAGGAATCCTTCTTATATAACTGTCCTATCAGATGACCTGACATCTGATCTGAAGGCGCGTTTCTACACCGTGGGACCAGCCAGCGCGCAGGCAATTCAGTCTAGCATTACATACAAGTCAGTAAAGATGTACTTACATGAATTCACATGTCTTTTCACCATTTGTGCAATTTTGCTCTATGTTAAAGATATTGAATCATGTATAGATATATTATGCTCACTGTGTAAATACATACTTATCTAAGTTTACATATATAAAATACACATTTTTATCCTATTTTTATATGCTTAGATTGTATAGTGCAGTTGTATTTTTATTGTGCTTCATTCTATTCTGTTGTCTTTGCTGCTGTTAACTTTCTGCTGTGACAATGCAAACTTCTTATTCGTATCTTATCTTATATACATATCAGTCAAAGTATAGATACACAATATGGACAAAAGTACTGGGACACACCTCTATTTCAGGGTTTGGGCTAGGCCCCTTACTTCCAGTGAAGAGAAACCTTAATGCTTCAGTACAACAAGACATTTTGGACAACTGTTACCCAGTGCATAAAGACATGGTTGGATGAATTCAGTGTGGAAGAATTTGACTGGCCTGCACAGAACCTAGGGCTGGACTAGGACAAAAAATCTTACTGGGCATTTTGAGCCCGGGGGAGGTGCGGTGCTAATGGGAATACACACCGGAGTCGCTCTCAATATGGCTTTTTGGTGGAGGGGTGCTTATGGGATTCAGCGCATGCACAAATTTACCTGGTAAATGCCCGGTGTGCATCCAGTCCGGCACTGCCTGACCTCAATCCTATCCAACACCTTTGGGATGAACTGGAATGGAGATTGTGAGCCAGGCCTTCTCATCCAACATCAGTGCTCTACAGAATGAATGTGCATAAATTCACATGGAAACTCCAAAATCTTATGGAAAGCTTTTCAAGATTAGTGGAAGCTGATACAGTTGTAAAGAAAGAAACAACTCCATGTTTATATATTTGAAAGCAATGCTATTAAAGTCCCTGTTGGTGTAATGGTTAGTTGTTCCACTACTTTTGTCTATATATCATATATAGATATTGAATGATGTAATTTCAAATATTCAGACCGATTTCCTGGTTCAAAACATACAGTTTAGAATATGATCACTCTATGAATGGATATCATAAATATACTATAAATGATGGAACTATTTCTTTATCCCTTATAGGTCAAAGTGCAGCTCTGGCTCAGTAGTAGCCTTGTCCTGTTCAGGTAAGCCACTGACTTACTTTCAAATTTGAAGATGAGAACACATATAGCTCCCAGCACAGACTATTAATTCAAATATGGTTTTAAGAAATTATTGTCAGTTTGCCTAAAAATGCAATTATGATTATGATGCATGTGATAAATATTTCCAGGTTAGTCTTTAGTAAGGATGGACCATGTCTGGTTGAGACTAAAGTAAAATAATTCCATTCCCTTGCAATATGAGTAAACCTTGTCGCAAGAAGGAAAATGAAAGAACTGTAGATGTCTTATGAAAATCAGTGGGGATTTTGGGAGCTTGACTGTGTTTCTGGTTTGTAGACTGTGGTCCAGAGGCCCCTGAGAGCCGTATTGTAGGAGGGGAGAGTACCATTATTGAAGAGTGGCCATGGCAGGTGAGCCTGCAGTACAATGGGCAGCACACATGTGGAGGCTCCCTGGTGTCTCAAAACTGGGTCGTCACAGCGGCCCACTGCTTCAATGGGTGAATGCTTCAACTTTGTCATTTCATGAGTCACCTGAATATGAACGTGTTTACACTCTACTGTTCAAATTTTGGAAGCACAATCAGTAATATCATTACCTGAGGTTGCTAATTTATTTATTTTCCAAAATAATCGATACAATGTTGACTGTCGATGCCAAAAGGTTTTTAAGATGTTCTATTCAATACTAACAGTCATTTTTTGCTTTCCAATTTTATACAACTTACCCAATGTTATACAGCTTTCTCAGTCATTAAAGAATTATCTCCAGCCCTGCTCATCATTCTGGATACAATTATGATATTTTCACTTTTTTAGCTTCTTGCACTTGAACTTGTGGAATAGTGGTAATGTAACATCATTATTTTATATATGTACCCTCATCTAACTGGTTTTATATTTTGGAAACCAAGATGCCTTTCGGTTTGTTTAATGTTTTCACATTTTTATGCGGTTATATTTATATTGTTGCTTGTATTTTAACATTTTTTTATTTGGTGCCTAAACTAATTGTGTCTTCTCTCTTGTGTTGCAGCAATGGTGAGGTAAGCAGGTGGCAAGTGGTATCAGGCAGGACATACTTGAGTACTCTGGGTGGCTCTAGTGTGAACAAGATTGTTGTGAATAAGAACTACAACTCAGAAAGCAACGACTTTGACATGGCCATGATAAAGCTCAACAAACCACTGACTGTAGGAGGTAAGACAATTGGCAAAACAAAGCTTTCCAAAAGTAGAGAAGCCCAAAATGTCTATTTAAACAAGGGCAAAGTGTCAAAGCAATGCTACTATGTAGCATGAAAAACTGTAGGACTGCTAATGTCGCCCCCTTGTGGAGAGGTTTTAGCCATGCATTTTATTAGGAAAGTAATAATGCATCATAGCATCTATGATGGTACATATTGTACATCAGATATAACCTCTACTCTACAGCTAATGTGGTTTGCATGTGAAATGATTTTACCATCTATGAGTATTACTGTCTTTTCAATATGTAAGTCACTTCTCATTGCTCTATTGCTTCCCATTAGTTGGGGTGAAACCTGTGTGTCTGCCACCTTATAACCTGGGCCTTGGTGGAGGAGCCCCTCTGGTAGTGACTGGTTGGGGCAATCTGCAGGAGAATGGTATCACAACAGCATTTTAATTTCATTTACACTCTTTTTTGTACTCATTTTCTTACTTTCTGATAGTCTTGTGTGAATTATCTTTTCAATAAATCTGTACTGTAGAATTGGCTCTTAAGTTCCATTGTCTACTTTTCTCTCTCATCCAGGCAAGCTGTCTTCAAATCTTCAGAAAGCCAATATACCTCTCATAGATCAAGCTAAGTGTTCCAGTCCTGTAGTTTATGGTAATATCCTCACTCCAAGGATGCTTTGTGCTGGTTATTTGGATGGCAAAGTGGATGCATGCCAGGTATTCAGTTCAGTTCAGTTTTTATTGTCATTATATATGTACCCTAACAGTAATGGACTAAAGGAATGTGGTTTTGATTCTCTCTCTCTCTCTCTCTCTCAGGGAGACAGTGGTGGTCCATTGGTGTATTTTGGTAACCGTTGGATGCTAGTTGGAGTAGTGAGCTGGGGTGTGGGTTGTGCTAGACAGGGCTGGCCCGGTGTTTACTGTAACGTGGATCCAATGCTCAACTGGGTATACTCAGTCATGGAGGTAAGAAAGAACACTGGATTAACTTTTATTTATTTATACATATAAACATGTGTCATAATTATTGCCACTCCATTTGCATCCGTTCTTTATGCTGCCCTTCATAGCCAAAAACAACAGCAATAAATCTCCTCCTCTAATAATTGATAATACAATGCACTCCTTAATCCATAATCTCTCCAGATTCAGTTCCTCACTTCTCGAAGCAGACTAGAATGGTTATGAGTCAAAAGCTTGCAGTCTCTGGTCGCTCAGTCATTTTGTGAAGATTTGAGAGCGTGTTTTGATCAGAAATGCTGATGGCCATTTGGGCACCCCAAGTGTAATTGTCTAATGGTGCTCCTCCATCCCGATGCTTATTATTTTTCAAACCTGATATATTTAGCAAAACTTTATTTCACATTTTTTTCATACAGGGAGTGACAATGTGGTTAATAGGCTATACATTAAATTCCTTGATCAAAATAATCAGAAAACAACAGTTCAAAATACCTATAAACCTGTATGAACTGGTTTAAATTGTTTTCCAAACACTACCTCTGCAACCATCCTTCTCACTGTACACCCTTGATCAGGTAGGTTTACTACAGCTCCATTTGTTTTCATTTTCTAAATTATTGCCCTCATAGTCAAGGCATTTTCAGCAGGTTTTAAAAGCTATTTCCTCATTTATGAAAGCTTGTTTCATTTGTGTATTCTCAACCTTCTTGTAAAGAATGTTGGGACTTCGGCATCTGTGTCACCTCACAATTAAACAGTGAAACAGGAGATCTTGGATGGCTGCTCAACTAAAATATAAATAGAAACACGTATCAGTGGAACAAACTCGCAGGGGCTGCCTAAAGTAGTGTCAAGAGTGTTAGAATGAGGGTGGTTTAATGTGAAATGGCATTATCAAAGTAGATGATCAAGCCAAATATCTACGTGGAGGAGTTGATCTAATCATAGATTTTCATCTTAGGATGCCAGCTCCATTTTCAGGCCCCAAATACAGTCTTAAGCTCTGGTTCATTGAAATCACTGGTATGAAAGGACAAAGGATAATTATATTAACCTTTTCTAAGGTTAACAAGCACCTTCCCCACTCCTTTCCCCATGGTGGAATGATCAAAATGGTCACAAAATGTTAAAAGAAGAATGCTAGAGAGTGTATAACTGGCTTGTTTTGGTTCCAAAGCACTTTGGCTCGTGATAAAGCCTTCCTAGTTAGAAGAGAGATAAAGAATGCAACCTTGGCTTCATCTGAGGGAAATGAAGGTTCACAGTAAGCAAAGCACAGTAAGCATTACAGAAAAAAATCTATGTACCAGCCAGCGTTTCCATCATATCCCTTAAAATTGGGCACTGGAACAACCAGCGTGAGAGCATAAAATTGTTTGCAGTGCCAAGAAACAGGAAACAACCTCAGTGATGCCACTGGCAGTCATGGAATTTGATCCCACAACCTTCTGATTGCACAAGCAGATCTCTAACCACCAGGCCACCAGCTGCCCCAGAATGCATTCGGTCTCTTTTGTTGTTCCAGGAGAGCTTTGGGAACGTGTTTCAGTAGGGTGTTTTGGGCTCCCAGCAAAGTTTGATTTACCAGAGCAGTTTGCATGCTGGCAAAGTATTTTGCAACAAACTCAGCGTGGAAGCCCTGGAAACATTTTTTGTCAGGTGATGTGGGGGTGCTGTGGTGGTGCACTCAGTGCTCTACATCTCGGCAGTAGTCCGGGAGGGAAAAAGTGTCTTGACTATTGCCCCCCCCCCCCCTTCGCTATAATGGCCCTGATATTGGAATCAGATGCAGAAACTTTTATTTAACCAAAGGGTAAGGCAGAGGCAGAGTCAAACATAGCATGGTTCAGGCACATGCAAGAAGACATGACAGCTTGTAAAACAGCAAACAACCAGAAAACAGCTTGAAGTTCAAAACAATGGCATACAGGGATTCTATAGAGTAGACTCAGGATCACAGGGTAATAAAGCTCAGGAACAACAGCAAAAATCAGAGAACTTAGTAAAAGGCAGGCTTGGTATTTCACCAAGTGAGTCCTTAAATAGTGCTGGAACAGAAAGTCTGATGATTATTTCATGAAGAAGAGAGACTCCTACAGGTGTGGTGGGTGTATAGCATCTGAAACCCTTCCGGTCTGATACATTTTCTTCATAAGAACTTCTGTCTGTCTAGCGCCAATAGTTGTGACACATGGTTTAGTGTAAATAAATACATGTTATTGATTTGTGATACCAGATTTAACATTCTTGTTTATGCGCAATGTGATTTAAGCATGAAATTCTGAATGTTGCTGGTCCATTCTTTTTGGCAGAGATTTTGAGACGAAGCTGTACATTAAGCAAGAGGACATCCTGGCAAGAGGACGTCACATTGAGGGATGAACTCACATATTATGTCAATGCAATGCAATACATGCACTCTCATTGCATACAATGCAATCTATGCCACTACTTTTTCAATATCACTACTTAATAAGCATGTAATAAGACCACACAAACTACCTGGAAGTTTACAGGACTGCTTGTATGTATGCGATTGTGTAACTGAAATGTGGCTACGTTAAACGGGGCAGTTATATGCCTTCTCAGGGATCCATTTAAGATGACGTGGTGGACTTGCCACAGCCTACCTTTTTCAATCCAAAGAAATGTAAAGCTTGAGCCTTTGGGAGCTTTTGCACATCCATTGCACCAGCAAATTGTGCTTTATTCATCTGTGTGTTTTCTTGTGTCCGTACACGTTCATGTAGTCTTCTCATGTAGTTTCCTGATTTTTTTTCATTTGTACTTTTGTAAATAGCTTTTTAAAAATAATCACATTTTTTAATCACATTTTGGGCCATGAGTTATGTCACACAGATGATGTCTCTTGACTGTAAATTGGTCTCTTACTGAGATCAGTTTACAGTCAAAAATGATAAAACTGATCTTTTCTAACAGTTAATTAATGAATAAAGTGCCTTAACCGTGTGTAACAAAATGTTTTATGCTTTGTTACAGAAGTCATTTTTAAAAGTTCTGTGGGCTACTGTATGAATGTTGGCTTATATTTGTACTCGTGTAGTGTTACTAATTAAGTAACCTTTTGTGTGCATGTGCATGAGCCTACCTTTATTGGTAAAATGAAAAGCTTTACAAATTGTTTTGGTTCTCCTGTGAAATTTGTAAAAAGTCAGAACTCTTAAACTCTTCATTTGGTATGGAATTATGCCTGATAGTTTATTCAATATTGTTTTACTGTAAATAAAAGGAAATGAGATCCACTTGTGACTTAAGTTATTGATGTAAATACTGTACACAATAAATCATGATGTTTATGGGAGTAAAATGCTGTTTTAATATTTTCTTTCTGAGTGCATTCTTGAACAGTGTGTGATGTATGAGGTGTAGACATGTACTGTATTACAGTGAAAGAGACGACATACACAGGCCAGGTTATTTTTATATAAACATTTATTTCTTATAATATTCTCTTTAGTATAGTATCTTTTTCAGATTTTACAATCTACTACTGAGGTGCATAGTCATGAAGGTCAGGGAAGATGGTAGACATTGTTACAGAGACAGATTTCAAAAAGGAAGAGTTGCACATTCACTTTCTGGAGCAGGTGTTACTGAGTGAAGTATGTAAGCATTTCCCAGGGCCCAAACAAAGACGACAGAACTAAGCCATAACTCCAGTGCAGACTATCTCACTCAGAGGCTCAATTAGGAGAGAGAATCTGCCAACATGGCTCACAAGGACTGGAAACTAGTAAGCAACAACTACACTATATGGACAAAGGTATTGGGACACACCTGTTTTTCAGTGTTTGGGCTAGACCTCTTCCGATGAAGTGAAATCTTAATGCGTCAACATACCAAGACATTTTGGACAACACCACACTTCCAACTTTGTTGAAAAGAAGAATCCTTTCTATTCCAGCATCACTGTGCCCCATCTATATACAGACGTTTGGGATGAACGGAGATTGCAAGTCGTCCAACATCAGTGCCTGACCTCATAAATGCTCTAGAGCAGTGGTCCCCAAACCCCGGGCCGCGGACCGGTACCGGGCCGTGGGTCATGTGGTACCGGTCCGCAGGCTGCACAGA
>JBBPDC010023969.1:0-12663 GCA_037974485.1 Hemigrammopetersius urotaenia | reverse complement strand
TGTGTTTAGCCCCTGATTTCTGTTAGTATTTAAGTCCTGTTTGTGTTATCCCCAGTCATGTGTCCATCACCTCATTTTGCCTCGTTTTCCCTGCCTGTTATTCTGTATCTAGTTCTAGTTCACGTTCCTGATGGCCCTCGTGCCTATTTCTGTTGTTTTGCTTTTTTTTTAATAAACGTTTCAGCATGGATCCCTGCTTCCCTGCCTGTTCCATGCCCCGAGGAAGCGCAGGGCTGAGGAGGGCTAGCCCCTTCAGCCCTGACAGACAGTCTAGTGTTATTGACTAATGTCTCTTATTGTAACACATAAGACCGTATATTGAGGTTTGTCTATGAACTAATACATGTCCCTCTAATGTACTGAAGTGTTTTTATTAGGATTGTTTACAAAGTTTCTACTATTCTATTGTTCTAGTGCTCTGGCTGTTTATAGACTAATATCTCCTATCCCTCAGCATGTGACTTTTGTGAAGGTATTTTACAGCCTAATATTGTTTTAAGGTATTTAATGGACTAATATTTTTTACGAATATATGAGAAACGAATATATGATTAACAAAACAACATTCTGTTCTAATGTAACAGCATTTATTGAAGCTATTTGAAGACAAATGTCTTCCTTTCTAGAGTTTGTCAATGTTGTTTATGGATCATTGTCTCCTATTTAAGAGCATTGAAGCTTTTTTTGAGTGACATCCCTTTGTCTAAGGTTGTGTTGAATTTGAAGATTTATAATATAAAACAGGGTTACCTTAGTACAGCTCTAACTTACATCTATTAATCCTTTTAAAAATAACATAATGGTTCACTTTCTGCTTTTAGAAGATGATACAGCACAGCACGCTGGTTTTCATGGGTAATAGAAATGAGTTGCTGAATGCTTGTGTAATAGTTTACATATTAACTATTGAAGTATCATCAGAGATGAGAAATGAAGCATGTGGGAGAGAGCCTACGACAGAAAGGCAAAAGCGACAGGAAACAAATGCAGTGTATCAGAATAAAGCCAGATAGACAGAATTGTTGGAGGGGCTGAGGCAAAATTCAGAAATGTCAGAGCACACGCATGCTTTTCTTCACACTTCCTGCCCCATCCACTCTCACTGTATCCATATTTCACGCCTTTTCTGTACCAATACCAGACGCATATGAGCACACACAGCCTCCAGGTGTTTCTACAAAGCAGCACGCAGCACAGAAAATGCACTCATGTGCCTTTTCCACGGGAGGAGTCAAGTTCCGAGCAAAGGAGCAAGAAAACAGTGTGTGTGTGTGTGTGTTTGTGTGTGTGTGTGTGTGTGTGTGTGTGTGTGTGTTTATGTAAGCCATCTCTCAGGGCTGAACAGGTTTGACACCTGGACGTGCTGAAAAGGATGAAACAGCGAAGCCGGAGAGACACGGTGCTCCCATCTGCGAAATGACAAGGGAGGGGAATCGCTGCAAAAACTTTCTCCATGAGAAGTAAACGAAAACTTTTTCGTGAAAGAATTCTGCTCATTTTGTCTTTTTTTGTATGCTAGGATTTGTGAAATGTATGACATAACCCAGTTCCAATTTCTTTACAGCCATACTGGCCTTTGGTGCACTTTTTGACCAATTAGCCTTTTTTTTAAATTTGAAGTTCACACTGTGTGGGCGCATGGATGCATGAAAATGAAACAGACTAGCACCTTTCCACCACTTTCTAAACTGCAACATTAATGATACTATTTGCTTTTAATGGGTCAAAACAAGCAAAATGAAAAAATAAGCTGCATTTTGGAATAACACGCTGGGTGTTCTGCACAATGAGTGATATTTTACGGCATGACATCTCGGTACAGGGGTAGCCGCACGGAACCAAAATATTTGGCCCGCGTGGTCCGTGAGCGCTGTAACCAGAGGATCCCCTGTATAGACCTTCCAAATACTGATATTGACAGAATTGTTCAAAATATATATTAACCTTGAGTTTTTGATTAAGCGACATCAGTAATTCGCTGAAAGTGTTCATGAATAGTTCAAAAGTTCCGAAGTGATGCCACAGAAGATGCCATGTTTCCTTAAAAAGCCTGTTAGTGGATGGTTGTTTGGAGCTCCCAAGCCTCATGTTCGAAGCACTGGCCCTGATCACTGGAAGATTGCAAGTTCGACTGCTTTCTCTCCAGCTAGATAAGCTGGATATAATATTGCCAAGGATAGTGAACTTCTGCCTCCTCTAAACCTAACATAATGTTTCTAGTGTGATAATTAGCTTCATTTAAGAACAGTTTATCTGAGTAACATTTTTCACTCAACGCTGCGCTGCATGTGACAAAAACTGTAATATGCTGCGTGACTTTCTCCTAGTATTATTCAGCTGTAGTGTGCAATGACAGGCAGTTTGACAAATGACGGATTCCTTTTAAAAGCAGAGGTGGGGGGAAAAAAGCGGACACATTTAATATTCGCAATGTAGTTTGATTACAGATGTTACCTCTATCCAGTCAGAACAAAAAAAAAGCAATGCTTGCAGGCCTGTCATTAATTAGTCCACATGAATAAAACTCCTCTCTTCTCACAGCACGATACTTAACAAATTTCTCTTCAATTTTAGTTTGGTGAAATTAGGACCCAACAAATCTCAAATGCACAGATGTTTGCACGACTCCTACCCGACTCTGGAAGTTGCAGAAAACTTTCAGCAGAGAGCGGGGAAGGGGACGAGGATGTTACACGAGCCCTTAATATGTTGTTCTGTTTGAAGGGCAAAAGCATGGATTCCAAAAAGGTCCAGTCAGGTCTCTCTCAAAGCTTTGAGGATCAAAGTAAGAACCAGCAATTAGTATGCCACACACAACCTCTTTGGCATCAAACGGCAGACAAACATAATGGTAATGGACCATTAAGCACTTCTGATGCTGCTGTATGCCAGCGTAGAGCGTGTAATGACCTAAACAAAGTTAGAATGGGTCTGGTTTCACTATTGTAACATCCCTCTGGCATCCATATAGTTTCCATTGAAATAAAGGCATATGCCACCCTCTGCCCCCGCCACTTTCCACGCCTTCCCATTTCTACTTTTAAAGCTAGAGCTTCAAACCTGTTCTATACTACACTTACAGAGATATAATGTTTTGCAGCATAACTGTGAAAATAAGCTGCACAATTATCTTGGCAAGTGCAGTCATCTTAATCTAGTCAATAATTAACATCAGTTCATTCATATACATTAAAATGAAATAAATATTCAACATTACCTGATGAACATCACTTCATCATGTTTAATCCCTTCACAAATTGTTGTTTTCCATATGAGATATGAGTTGAGGTAACAGTTTGTTTGTTTGTTTTTGGGGTTTTTTGTGGCCTTGTATATTCATTTAATGCAGAAATAGCAATATTTACTCCCATGTGTTTAATTAGTAAGACTGAACACTGACTGTTCTGAATGTTGCTGTACACGTGTTGCTTACTGACCACACTTGATTCAAAATTCCAAACAAAAAAAACGTTTGGAGAAAAATTTTAAATGAATACATCTAAATAATTTATTATATCTTGTAAATGTTAAACTACACAACACTCTACAATTAAAATAGTGATGTTAAGAGCAGTGTGTGTGCATGTCTGAGCTCTGTTTCATCCCATCAGAAACTGAATCAGGAGTGTAGCTGCTGGAATACACCGCAGAGAATAGCTGCTACACAAACACTACTGCACTTATAGCACACATGGAGGCATTTCTTATTTTTACACAGCTCACACTGCAATAGTTCATAATAAAATAGCAACCTGTGCATTTTACTCTCACACACACTGCTGCAAATTTTACAAACAGTGAACAGAAAAAATGAAGTTGATCAACTTCAGTTTGTGAGCACGCAATGCACACACATGTATATATTGATAGTCATAACACTACATGTGTAATATGATGAGTAATTACATGAATTACTTCTGAAAAGTAATTACCTACATTCTAATAGTACTTGCACTGTATCAGCACAAGAAATGCCAAACTTCCTAACATTAAACTAGATGAAGTAGTGGGCTTGAAGTCTGACAAGATGACCTCTCAAAAGTTCTGACTTGAAACATTTTTTTCATTTGTGTATGCTCTCAGACCTGTCTTGGACTCGCTGGTTATTTAGATTTGAACTTGTCTTGGATTCGGCTATTGGTCTCTATTGGTCTCATCAAATATTGTACTTCGTCTTGACTATGTCCAGTTTCCTTAAAAAAATCGAGAAAGCCATGCCAAAGTATTTGGCACCATGGTGAATAAAAGTCTAAAAAATCAATCGAAAAAGCAAAAGCACCCACAGTTATTGACAAAATAACCCTCCCACACGGCATTATAAAAATAGCTACAACATCATTGCAAATAATACCTTAAAATAGAAGATTAACCATGTCTCCAGTATCAAACAAACATTATAAACGTGTAAGTGGTCTCGCAAAGTCCTGGACTATGAACATGACTAAGCAGTCTTGACTACAGCTCTAATTTAAGCTACTTAAAGTTGGTGTTTCCAATGCAGATGTAATGTAAGCACCCTCATAATGCAGGTAATGATACACTTTCTATTACGTTCAAAAAAGTATTGTTGAAAAAACAGCAGCTCATCCTGTTATACATGTGTAATTACAGATATTTTTAGCTACACTTTTGTGATTACAGTATTATAATTAATACATGCAGATACATGCAGAGTGTAAAAGTGTAACTACTCAGTTGTTAAAGTGTAACTACTCAGTTATTAGAAACACAATGTAAAGTGGGACCTGTTTGGAAGGGATGACGGGCAGTCAAAATGATTTCTGATATTACTTGGCATATCACAAATCAAGACATAATCATGTTTTCTATGATATCATCTTACAGTAGGATCTGTAGTGATCCTAATGCCAGCATGTATATGTCTGTTCTTGTTCAGTTTCTAAAGTTGAGCACAAATGCAACCATTAGTTTGGGAATAAGACATACACTCTTTTTTGCACTCATGTTGGTTTTGCTCTGTTTCATATCTGCTTATAATTTTTTGCCTGTGTGTACAAAATTCCAAATGTATCTCACTGTTCTGAACCATCAGTGAGCTCCAAAACCACCACCCTGATGGACTGTTAATAGCTGCCGGTTTACACAAACATTGCTAGCGTATTCCTTGCTGAGCCCCGCCCCCACCTCGGATTCTCTGATCATGGGTCCATCATCCCAGCCTGCAGACCATTCGTCAGACGTGCCAATGATGAATGATATTTACAGGTTTTGAAGCAACATATGCTGTCACCTAGGCAACGTCTTTTTTTATTTTTTTATGTTATTTTATTCTGCGTGTTACACTGGCCTACCTGCAGACCCATTTAGTGCATCAAGATAAAAGCCTAAAATCCTAAAACAAGCAAGTATCAGAAAACATCTCACTTTCAAATCTCAAGCAACTGTTCTGTTCAGTTCCTAAAAACGTCATTAAATTTATAATGAGCATATCAGTTTCAGCATTTCCCATTTCGCTTTGTACTAATTTCAGTTAAATGTAGGGGTTACTTTATTTGCAAACCTTCACATCTGTTTTTATTTGCATTTTATACAGTGTTCCATCTTTTTTGGAAACAAGGTTGTATACAATTCTATGGAAAAGTTGGTAAAGCAGACAAAGATCTGGCCCCCAGGCACCATCTCTGAGCTTCAGGACTGTTTTGAGGACACTGACAGGGACATGTTCAGGGAGGCTGTAACCTACACAGCATCAGTCAATCAGCAAATGCATCGATGATGTCACTGTCTCCAAGAACATCATCACATGCCCCAGCCAGAAGCCTTGGGTGACTGCAGAGGTGAGAACCCGTGACACTGCCTTCAGATCAGGTGACAAGGCTGCCCTGAGAACAACAAAGCGCACCCACAGCCACTAGGGATGTACGGCGTATGCGGCAGGGCATCCAGGCCATCACCATCTACAGGGCATCTCCACCTGCCTGTGATGGTAAGGCCTCACCTCCAGACACACTGAACAACTTCTACATTTCAAGATCATAAGAACATGGCAGTGGGGAAGTCCATTCCACCTCCCAATGACCAGGTACTCTGTCTGACAATGGCTGATGTGAGAAAAACTCTGCTCAGGGTTAAGCCATGGAAAGCTGCTGGTCCTGACAACATTCCTGGTTGTATGCTCAGAGGATGCAGACCAGCTGGGAGATGTTCTCACATATATGTTCAACATGTCTCTGAACACCATTGTTGATCCAATGTGCTTGAAAGCCACCACCATCATCCCTGTGCCAAAGAAATTATCATTTTCCTGGCTTAATGACTATCGTCCCATCACACTCACACCCATCATCATGAAGTGCTCTGAGGGGCTCATCATGAGGCCCATCAAGTCACAACTGCCTCCCTCACTGGATCCTGCAGTTTGCATCCCATCTCAACCCTTCTACAGATGATGCCACCAACACCACCTGGTGGTGGCCCTCTGGAAAAAGGGACACTTATGTGAGGATGCTGTTCATAGACTTCAGTTCAGTATTCAACACTATCATAACTAAGCATCTGATTGGGAAGCTAAACACCTCCCTCTGCTACTGGATTCTGGACTTCCTCACAAGGAGACCTTAGTTTGCGCTGACCCACAACTGTGCAACAATGCAAAGCTCGAATCATCCTCCCAACTGTGGTGGGTTTGATCAGCAGCAACGATGAAGGAGCATACAGAGAGGAGGTAAAACAGCTGACAGACTGGTGTAGAGGCAACAACCTGTCCCTGAATATAGATAAAACAAAAGAGATAGTTGCTGACTTCAGGAGGGCGCACTGAGCATCGACCGCCCCTCGGTGGAAATCATCCAGAGCACAGTGTTCACATCATGGAGATCCTCACGTGGACCCGCAAAAACAGCTCCATCACCAAGAAGGCCCAGGAGCATCTTTACTTCCTGCAGAGACTGAGGAGGGTGCACTTTCATCCCTCAATCCTCACCATATTCTACACAGGGACCACAGATAGCCTTCTCTGCAGTTACACCACAGCCTGGTATGGGAACTGTAACATTTCGGATCGCAAGATTTTGCAGAGGATTTTGAGGACAGCTGAGAAGATTATCAGGGTCTCCCTTCCCTCTGTCACAGACATTTACATCACACACTGCATCCGCAAAGCCACCGGCACTGAATGGGGAACAGTTTCTTCCCTCAGGCCATCAGGCTCCTCGGACGGGACTGAAGCAAAAAAACTGTACCAATGTTTTAATTACCTGTTAAATACTCTTCTATTTTTTATACTGCACATTCCCTGTCATGTTGCTGCTACAATTGTACAATTTCACAGTCATAGTTACTGCTGTTCTGTATTGCTGCTGCAAGTCTGTATCGCTGATCTGCATCTTTGCACACAACTCTCTGCTGCTAGAATACAGTTTTTATCTGTATTATATTATCATCGTTGTCTTGTCTTGTCTTGTCTAGTTGTATTGCTGCTCTTGTTCTTTGTCATGTTTGTCACTTATGGTCTTGTGTTCTGTTCTATTCTGCTATTGTCCTGAAGGTATGTTGTTTCATTTACTGTGTACTGTGTGACTTGACTGTGTTCCTATTTCACATTTGAAAATACATTTCTCTGTCCAGAAAGGAATGCATTTGGCTTTACATTTAAAAGGGGTTAAAAGAAATGGCAAAAAAGTATCTTTTTGTGACTAAAGCTATCACTGGAATATCCAAAATTAGAAACCATGACAAAAACTTCAATCGTTTCAAAAAGACTTTAGATGTGGCAACTTCAAGGATGGCATGGGAAGGCTGCCATCATGATTTCTGACATGAAGATGAAGACTATTCAAGTTATAAACTGTGGAAAAGCAGCCCCAAAAATGAACATGCTCAGTGGAATGACATGCTGATAACAGCCGACAGAGAGACTCAAGTGGTTTTCAGTAGTGTGTGGCATTGGTGAATTACATGTGAAATTAGCAGGGTAACCTGTTTATCAAGACACTTCTGAGTTGGACGTCCATTTGAAACATCTCCGTGAAAGGATCAGTGCACTAGAATTCCATTTATTTAACACATCCCAACCTCCTCATGGAAGTTTACTTCAGCTCACATCAGTTCAATTTAAAAAAGACACACAGTCTCTACTTCAACTCACCTTCAACGAGAGCAGTTCAATACCATTCAACTCAACTCAGTTCAGAGATTCAATACAATTCAAGGAATTCAAGCAATGACTGAAAGATGTCTATTAGTGGCACGTGAACACCATGTGTTTAGCACAACTGGTGTTTTGTATTTGCTTCTTTAGAATCGCATATTTTTATAGCTGACTGAGACGTTTAAATTTTTTTCAATTTGTTGACATCAGTCAATAAATGAATATAATTGCACATAAACATGTGTCCACACATATATAATCATACACAGTTGTAACTAATAACATTGGCACCCCTGCACTTATTTCAGCAAATGCACTATTTCTCCCACAATTAATGTTGCAATTACATGTGTTTTCCACACGGACCTCTCCACCTTAATAGTTGCTAGCAAGCCTCAAATCAGTCACTTCCTGTAACCATTAATGAGTTTAATACACCACTCAACTGGAATTTCGGACCACTTTTCTTCAGGTCTCTCAGGCACCCTTCTGAGAGACCAACTGCTGCTTTGAGATCTCTCCACAGACGTTCTATGGAATATAACACATGGCTTGTTACTCACCACGTCAAAACTCTGTAGCACTTTGCCTTAAACCTTTTTTTTTTTTTTTTGCTCTTGTAGTCATTGGATACCATGCACAAAGTCAAGACATCCAGTACCATAAGGAGCAAAGCAACCCCAAAACATCTGTGAACCTCCACTACATTGGGCCAATGCTAACAGAATGAAGACATAATTTCATTTTCTGTAAACAGCAGTACAGTCATGTGTTTTACCAAAACATTCTTTTTTGGTCTCATCTGTCCACAGGACAGTCTCCAAATATTGTGGTTTTCTCAGATAAGTTCTGGCAAAACCCAGTGTGGCTTTTTTATGTTTTATTTTACAAGTCAGTTTGAATTTGTCTGGTTTTTCAAGGTTCTTTATCCACCATCCATCACAATCCTCCACATTCAGTGAGGTTAGCTACAGCACTGTGGTCTATGAAGGCTGTAAATTTATTAATGACATTTAGCAAAGTGGACACAGGAACAGTAAGATATTTGGAGATAGACTTGTCCATGTATTTCCACAGTTTTAGTTCTCTAAACCTCAGACAATTCCTTGTTCTTCTTTCTTTTCTGCATCCTCAGTGTAGTACACATTAAAAACACTTTTCTCCATTCTAACTGGCTGCAAGATTTCTAAAATACCAGCACCTATTATAAATTAAAGGAGCATCAGGTTATTTAAATTTGGTTATTATTTACAATTTATGAGAATAATAATTTTGTTCATTCCATTTCTCGAGTTCTGTGTGAATGATATCCTTTGTTGCTATTTCTTGTGGTTTCCATTGCAAACAAAAAATTAATATGTGAACACCAAACAATAATTGTAACAACGTTTTAGGAGAACTGGTCCATTTTCTGAAAGAAGTGCATGGGTGCCAATGTTTTGGCCATGTATGTATATACAGTTTATTCATTAATGCACATCTACTATGCTTTTACACAATGTAGTCCATATGTGGCTACACACTTTATCAGCCCACTCGATCCCATTCAGGACTACCACTGACCTGATGCACAAGGTATCTAGAACGTCTTTCTAATGAAGGGATTTGGCTTCATTTAAAGTGGACTACCTGCTACCAGCTTTCTCCATGTCACCATACAATCTCCTGATACAACAGGATGCTCTGGAGCAGTCACATATGAACCTATGCCCAATGACAAGCATCAGAAACATGGACTTCTGCCTTGCCTGCCTGTTCTTTACCCCGAGGTAAATCACGAGGGCCAGTTAGACCTAGCCCTCGTGACAGATGGACACATCCTTTAGAGAGGGCACAGAGAGGTACGAGTCCCCTCCAGGCCAACGACTTGGGGGAGTTCGTGGAGGTACTGGTGCGAGGGGAGCGGGACGTGGCCCTGATCGAGGGCCTCGGCTGGGTTGAGGTCAGGTGGACCGGACTCGTGGTGGAGTCGACGGGAGGTCGGCGTCCGGGGTGCGAGTTGCGAAGCAGCGGAGAGCCAGAGAGCGTGGAGGAGGTCCAGTGCTCTGGGTGGTCTGGACGGGACGATGGGTCCCTGACCACAAAGGCGGAGCGTATTGTGGACTTTCACGTCTCCGGCTTGGCCGCCGGTGAGAGGCCCGCAACGCCGCGGAGGCATGGCGGAGGCGTCCGCCCGGTCCTACACTGGCCAGAGCAGCCAAGGTAACCAGTGAACCGCCGCTGTTCCGGCTCGCCCCCGACCCGCCTCCCATAGCTCCTCCGGGAAAGGACCCGAGCGCCTCTCGCCCAGCCCACGAGGGCTGGATCACAACAACCATGGCCTCAATCCATCACGGCGTGGTTGTCCCCCCTCTCCCCGCCGCCACGGAGGGCCTCCATGAGACCACCACCATCTCTCCAGCAGCCAAGAGGTGAAGGAGGGGGCAACACGGAGCTCGCGTAGCCTCCTCAACGCCTATGGAAGCAGCTGTTGCGCCGTGCACGCACGAGCCGGCCAGGAACCCGGAGCTGCCACCGCAGCACGAGGCCGGTGAGGTGCGTTACGGAGACCCCTAGGAAGAGGCAGGTCAGGCGCTCTGGCTCCTCCACCACCAAAAGGAGCAACAACGGCAGCTGGAGGGGCTCGCAAACACTATCTGCGGGCTCCAGGGATGCCTCCAAGACCCGACCGCTCCAGCTGGCCAATCCTCCGAGCCAGACAACACCAGTAAGGCCCCAGCTGTTAGCGTTAGCTTCCCGGCTAGCTTTAGCTCCCCAAGTAGCCCAGCCCTGGTTAGCTCCGTGGCTATCAGCCCAGCCCTGGTTAGCCCAGTGGCCGTTAGCGTAGCTGCTATTAGCTCAGCCCCGGTTAGCTCAGTGGCTAATAGCCCAGCTCCAGTTAGCGGCCTGGATAGTGGGCCTGTAGCTTTGGAGGCTCCGATTAGCGGGCCTAGAGGGGAGGCTATGCAGGTTGTGTCAGTGCAGCCCCTGCCAATGTCAGTGTAGCCCCCGCTAGCCCTCGTGACAGTCAGGATGGAATGGCATTTGAGATCCTGAACAAATCATTCCAACATCAGTACATGTCCTCATTGATATGTTTGTGGCCGAATGCAATCAAATCCACCATGTTCCCATATATAGCGTAAAGTCAAATTCCGTATAAATGTCTTTGTTTTCTGAAAAAAACTAAATGAGCACTAAATGTCTCGTGTCATCTACACATAGTCCATTATTTGGGTGGTAGCTTATTCTCACTAGCAGTAATGTCAAAATGGTAGTGGCATGTTAAATGTCTGCATTGCTACAAAAGGGTGTCAGGCAGGGGTTTCTGATCAAATACGTAATGAACTAAATTACAAAGAATGTGCATCTATTAAACCGGCATATCAGTGCTATGCCAATGTAACTTTCTTCAAGCTGTGTTATTCTGTTTTTATCTGCCAGCCATAAAGCGTCCTGTTGTTCTTTTTCAAAAGATGTTTTGGTTCTCTGGATGTTTCTTTTGAATTTAACAAAACACTCTCTGTTTTGTTTCTCTGGATATTTCTTTTGAATTCAACTAAACACTCTCTCTCTCTCTCTCTCTCTCACCTCCATGGTGAAGGGATCCGTCTTAGCTGTTCGTCCTGTGGCAACACACTGAAAGGTGGCATTCTGTCCAGCATTCACCTCAGTGTCCCCCAGCCTAGTGAAGTGAGGCACCTTATCTGTGGACACAAAACACAAACATTCAGCAGTTAATTCTGCTACAGCAGATCAGGTAACACTGGGTAGCTACTAAAAAAAAGGAAATAAGAAAAAATGTTTAGAAAATAGCTGAAAGTTTTCTTTGTGTGTCATTTCTTGTTATTTATTTTGTTGCTTCAGTTATAGTACTTTGGGTTTACATGTGCAGATGATTTGTGTACACCAAACTGGATTGGCAGAGTACAGTTAAAAACTGCAGTCTGCAATCTGTCCCAGGTCCCTCTAATAACTAAGTTAGAACTGAAGCAAAACATGCTTTGTGCTTTATCCATTACATTTAATTTAGGATTGTAAAAGATTTGATGCATTATTAAAGTCAGTAACACATTTTCCTAGTTTGATCCTTCACCCATAGTAATGCAGACTGAAGCCCAGCTGCTCCCATGCCACATGTTATTATAGAACTGGCAATTGTAGTGCTTTATTAAAATAGCAAGAACCGCTGATTGTAAATTATATATATGGGTCATTCTACAACTGAGGGTAACTTTTGCATCGTCCATAATGGCCTTTTAATATTGCTTCCCTCAACAAATCTTTATTAACTAAGTTCTGAAATTATAATAATAATTAAATTAAAATGTCACTAGCAATAATGCCTGATGTATATTTTAAGCACAGTTTACACATACAACATTAACTAAATGCCACCCACTCCACACATTATTAACTGCCTTTGGCTCCCCTGATTCTTACATTTGTCAGAGTGGGGGCCGCAAAGCCCACACTCTGAACTCCCTCAGAGTAAACAGGAATAGCCAGACAGGCAGGTCTCCATGTTCAGGATGCGTCTTTATTAACAAAAACCAAAAGAACAGAAAAGGGCA
>JBBPDC010023930.1:0-12664 GCA_037974485.1 Hemigrammopetersius urotaenia | reverse complement strand
GATTGTAGTGTATTAGAAGACTGGTTAGGTATGTGGGAGCTAATCCATTTAAAGCCTTGTATGTAAGTAATACTATTTTGTAATTTATTCTATGTGGTGTATGTGGTGACAAAATCTCTTCCTCGATACTGTCATCCCCATAGCCCTCTCTCACTATACTGATTTGCCCTGAGGAGGATGGGTTCCCATATTTGGTCTTGGTTCCTCACAAGGTTCCCCCAGCTTCAGGGAGGATTCCCTCGCCGTCTCCTTTGTTTTGCTCGCTAGGTAAAAGAAATAAAAGTGACCTGACCTGACTACTGAAACCTGTGAAGTCCAGAAGTGTCCTGCTGCTTCTGATCTAAGAGGTACTTTATCTGTGCTCTCATGGAGAATAATACCCAGAAATTACAGAGATGTGCCTCCACGGTTGATCAGTTACCAATACTGTGGTCATTTTTACAACCCTAATGCAGTGTACGGAATCGAATCTGCTCCTGCACATAATCCCAATTTTGATATTTTTTGTGCAGCCCAAGCCTGAGTGATCCAATCCAAAGTGGGCAGATCTTGAATGGGCTCTGAAGCGTATCTCAGATCCTCCAGTGGTCAGAAACCACATCTGTAATGTGAACACTGAAGTGTTCAGCAATGAAGAACCGCCTTGATCAACTGCATCATCTCAGCATAGTTGCAAGCAACTCCTTTTATACTCTCCTCTCCTGAATAAGGTTGTACTCACACTAAGCCTGCTTGCCTTGGACTGTGCCCAAACTTGATTGTGCCCCCTCCTCACTCCCACTGCTCACATTGCTCTTAATGTCTCAGACCTGAGCACTCATGTCCTCACATCCTTCACTGCTTCATCCTTTTTGTCCCAGTGAGATATCGCATATGACTCCTTTAAATACTGAACCCCCAGAGAGTCTTTAACCAGCGAAGTCAAACCAGATAGGTCCTTACCACATTTTTCAGTGGCTCTTTGGTCCATGATCATGAAGATAATCACCAAATGTCAAGAGTTATTGTGTGTTGTATCCAGTTGTTCTCGTGTTCTTTTGTTGGCTCACACTTCCAGCAAACACTGCACCTCTCCCAGAGACCAAAGTCACCCCTTTGTCTGTTAAAGTTCAAGTTCCGTCCTGAAGCACAGCAGTCACACTAGATATATATATCATGCCCAAATCCACCTCCTCAAGCAAAACGTGCCTGAGCCCACCTCCACAAGTATACCATGACCGGACCCTCCTCCTCAAGTACACCGTGTCTAGGCACACCTCCTCAAGAGTACCGTGCCCAGGACAACCGCCTCAGGCATATCATGCCTCAGCAAACCTCCTCAAGTAAACGGTGTCTGGGCCGCACTCCTTAATAGTATAATGTTCAAAGAAGGCACAATTAAAATGACAAATGCAATGAGAAACATGGTAAATATGCTACATTCTCCAGACACAAACGGTCACTGTAAGCTCCTTGGAGATGCATGGAAATAACAGATTTAAATGGCTGTATGTCTTGCTGCCAAAGCAAAACTGAGACTGATAAGACATTGGCACAAGACCCTCACGTATACATTGCCAGACTAACAGAACTGCTCACCTTGAAAACGAACATCTCCCGTCTGAAGAAGGCTACTGTGTTGAAGTTGCCATCGCAGATGTTCGGTTTTCCATAACCGGGAGAGGATGGGCGGTCTCCAGAGGGAGGCCGCGGGGGTCGGGACTGCCGGTCGTGCTTCTTCTCTGACGTGGAATGAGTCCGTCGCGATGGAAGGGTGGGGAGAGGTCGAGTCGGCTCCAACATGGCTGTTGGTACGCCTGCATGAAAGGAAGTCCTGTTTTAGTATGTTCTACTGTGATGATGATACTGTGAAGTATGAACTAGCTTATTTATTTCATTTTGTTTCATTTTGCATGTCAAACAGGCAGCGTAAGGGGTGGGTGGGGCGTGGCCAGCAACAGCTTATTTGTATGAAAGGGACAGAGGCCTGAAAAGGGACCAAAACTGTGAAGAATAAAGCTGGTAAGATCTCTTTATTTAAGAGTGATTTTGTGCAAAGAACTTTATGAACATGTTTTGTAGCCCATAGACATTTTATAGTGAGTTTTGCATAATTTAAAAGTCTGCATCTAAAGTTTGTGGACTAAAACTGGCAAAAATGAACCAATGGCTACATTTTGTCAAAATGACTAAACTGAATAGGCCTGGAAAAGGTAACACTGTTTGGTTTTGAGAGCCTGAGCAGATTCTCGTGTGGACACGCTCTGCAGGGAGATGGATGAGGGTGGGTTCATCTTTCCTTTTAGGTCTCTTTACCCTGAAGGACTGTGATGGAGGCGTCCACTCTCCTATTCTGTCGGTTCAACTCTCATTTCAATGAGCTCTCAGTGCCAAATGAATAATAAATAAAACTGAACCAGCAAACATTTATACATTATGCAGTCGTGTGCATAAGCTTTGGCACCTCATGTTTTGCATGTTATGTTGTGATGGAATTTGAATTCAAATACTTTTCCAAAGTTTTATTTTTGTCACAGTAGAATTCAGCTTTGTGATGCCAGACTTACAAAAGTTGCAAAAGTGTGGTTGCCACCAGTTAAACAGCACTTTGATTTATTTACTTGTTTATCTGACATACTGAGGAAAAAAGAAATTGTAAAATCTTGCCAGTGCCAAAGTTTCTTATATTTCATCATTTTTTGCAGAATGCTAATTTCAGCAAATAAATATAGCTGTTAACTAGAGTTTGCAGAAAACATTGAATGTCATTTTGAAGTTTTTTTTTTTCCCGTGGAGGATGTGCACTTTTTTACACTTTGACAGAACATTGATGAACGTAAATGATTAGAGGGTTCAACATTGGTGTACAATCTTTAGCTCTGCTTTAATGATTAATTTGTTAATTAAAGCTCCTCCAGCTATTAACCTTAGCATGTATGGCTCTCTGGTACTGCATTAAGGTAACAGGTTAACTTCTCACATCTGGTCCCTTCTGTCTGTACATAGAATTATTCATGAGTCCTTACATCTCTCCATACTCTCTTATTTGCATGTTAATTTGCATATCTAGTCCACAGTTATTGCAGCTACTGAAAACTGTTATGGAAATTAAAACTAGCAAAAATGTTCTTATTAACTGTTTAAAAATGAAAAAGTCAGTTTTCAAAACCGAAAAAAATCAGAATGAATAAAACATGCATCTTAATGCATGAAGGGTGGTCTAGAAGTGGAATCTATAATATCAACAAAATACTAAGTAGAAAATGTGTCCTTTTCGGAAACTCAAGAAAAAATTAAACAACATTTCTAAGGCTAACCGAGGGTTAAAAGAAAAAATAAATTAAAAACAAATTAAAACTATTAAATCCTTTGTCCATCTCAGTTATCAGTTCCACCTTCATTAAGTGGCTCAGTGAGAGTGGGACAGTAAATAAGGTGCAGCCGTACCGTAAATCTTCTGGATGCCTTGGAGGTCGTCTAGAGGCAGCTTGAAGTTGTGTGTCTCCATGTACTGGTAGAAAGGGGCCATGATTGCACTGGGATCATTGGAATGCTCCAGGCCCAGTGCATGGCCCAGTTCATGCACCGCCACCAGGAAAAGGTCATTCCCTGCAAGGAACCAAAGGTCAAAGCTGAAGAAGATCTGGGTGCACATTACATTAAAAGTCAACTTGAACATACATTTAGATTTATCAGACGCTTTTATCCAAAGCGACTTCCACTCCCTACCTAGAGGGGGCAGTCTCTCTGGAGCAACTTGGGGTTAAGGGTCTTGCTCAGGAACCCAGTGGTGGTGCTAAAAGTAGGATTCGAACCCATGACCCATGGTCCAGAGGCAAGTATTCTACCCACTAGTGTGACGGGCAGAGGTGAACCACGACTAGCTTTTGGCCATGAAATCAAAATCACAGAAAAACACCCTCAAGACAACATTAATTCCACTTAGATTAAAGATTCAAAAGAGTTTATTGTCAGCCCAGCCACATACACAAGTACACAGAGGGTTGAAATAGCGTTCTCTGAAGCAAACAGTGTCGGACAAAGACAGACAAAGAGCAGAGTCAAGACAACTGCTGCAACTTTATATTGCAGTTAAGGCCCTCTTTGGGATTTTGGTACCATTGTGGAGGACCCCAAACACTCCTGACACGTCTCCTCCCTCCTCCCATTTGGCAAAAGGTTCCGTCATGGCAGGGTTCCGTTATTATAGCAGGGGAGGACGGGGCCCCAGCCCCACACTTTTCATAATAATTTCTGAAGCTTGTAAAACACTTCAACATGTATTCTCAGTTTTTCAGTGACTCTTTCAGTGAAGAGCCTTGGTTTAGAGTTTCCCCTGACGTTCTCCTTTTCTATCAACCAACTAAAACCTGCTCAGACTACGGTTGCATATCTAGAACTTCCAGAAGGCCTAGAGGACCTTTTTCTCATAGCATGGATGTTTAAGGTTTCTGAAAGCGAGCTATGAGAATTTAATGCTCTGAAGAGCCCTCACTGAAATAAACATTGCTTAAAGAAGTCAGAGCTCAGTATAGAGCTTTAAAACAATCTATTATTGGATTTGTGAATATTTATAACACCTACAATCCACCTACAGACACTGTCCCATGCAAACTCTATTGTTACTCACACTTATATCATTTAAATAATTATCATGAATAATAACAACATTGTCCTGACATCTCTCCTGCAGGCCCAGCTCTCATCACTCGCACTTTCACTTTTGGTTTTTGGAGCAGGGGTATTTCATACTGACTTTAACCCGAGTGCTACATTTTCTACTGTCCACACACCACACACACACACACCTACATACACACTACCGGTCAAAAGTTTTAGAACACCCCTATTTTTCAGTTTGTTTTGTATTGAAATTCAAGCGGTTCAATGTCGCACTGTTCATTCTGCAGTAAGTTCTTCCCAGCTCTGCTGCAGAATTTCCCATAAGTGTGCGGCTCTTATAGGCTGCTCTGCTTTCACTCTTCTGTCCAGTTCATCCTAAAGCAGCTCGATGGGGTTTAAGTCTGGAGACTTCTGGCCACTCCATGTTCTCCAGCTCTCCATCTTGTTCTTGTTTCTAAGGTAGTTCTGGCAGAGCTTGGACTTATGTTTTGCTCCAGAATTATTTCCCTCTCATTTTTAAACCTCTCGCAGTTCAGCTCTGTCCTTTGTACCATTTCATGCTATTCATTGGACTTGAACTGTTTGAATTTCAATTAAAAAAAGCTAGAAATTCTGGTGTGTTCTAAAACCCTTGGCTGGTAGTGTATATATAAATATTCTTTTCTAATCGTTTGGCAATACACAAAAACAGTTCTTTCAACAAAAAATGACTTGTGTTCCAGATACTACAGAACATACAAAAACGAATTGTCGACAAAACCTGTTTGTTGTTGTTTTTGTTGATTTTCCTTTTTGGGCTTTTCTCCACCGAGTTCATGGAGACGGCCTAATGTCTTCAACACTCAGACATCAAGCTGCTTCCCACCTCAGATTTAGCCATATTATGTTGCTTTTCCTCCCTCTGACTCCCCAAGACTGTTTCACTCTTTTGCCACACTTACGTAAAAGAACATGAACATCACATTAAATAAATGATACATAAACCCGAAGACCGCGTCGGCCTCTCGAGACGAACTGAACCACAATTTAGAGAGGAGGACGCATGGCATTGGGTTCTGCGTGGGTCGCTGCCCATGACAGCAGAAAAGAGTGTGTATGGTAAGGTGTGTGTGTGTGTGTGTGAGAGAGAGAGAGAGAGAGAGAGAGAGAGAGACTGATTGTATACGTGAGCGAACTGCAGATTCCACGCTTGGTAGTGCTGAAACTCAGACCGCTGACGGCATGAGATCAAAGAGGAGATAAGGCTTCCAACACACACCATATGCGAGCGGCGTGGACGCTGATGAAGTGCATCTACTTTACTCCCAAAGCAGCTGCCCTGGGCTCGGGTGAGGCACAGACTTATTTCAGCTCATCCCCGATGAATTGGTGCGGTGTGTGTGTGTATCTTAGATGGAGAGATACATTAATAGATTTCTGTCTGCTCTCTCTCCAGTACTTCTCCATCCTCGCTCTCTCCCCTGCGGGCCGTGTTCTTCCCGTCAGCCCGTCGCTGGGTTCTACCCTTGGACTGGGCTCCCAGAGGAACGCCCTCTCAGCTCCTACACGTCTGCTACTCTCATCCCTCCCTTGCGTTCTCCAACTCCAACGCTCCCTGATCTGCCGACTCAGCTCATTCGCACTCACGCTATATGTCCAAAAGTCTGGAGACACCAGAGCTTCTTCTAAAATCAGGGGTATAAATAGAAGAGTTTGTCCCAGTTTGCAACAGAAGAAGCCTCTACTTTCTGGGAAGGCGTTACATGCTGGAACATTGTTGTGAGGATTTGATTGCAGCCATGAGACCACTAGTGAGGTACTGATATTGGATGGTTTGGGATGAATTAGAGTGATACTTGTGATGGGCTGGTTTGGGTTCGTTGCAGAGATGTTCACAAGTCATTTTTACAGAGTCCAAGTCAAGTCTCAAGTCTTTGAGTGGCAATGTTTACAAACGGTGACTCTAAATGTGGGATTTAGAAGATATGCTAATTGGCCATGCCCCGCAATTACAATTGGCTGTTACTTAGCAGGGGGCGGGACTGTACAAACCTTACCTGTGCACACATCTGGTCCATGAAATAGCCTTTTAGCCAATGATTAAACAGGTACTGTTATTTATATACAAGGACACACCTATTTTGTTCATGGTAGGCAGCAGAGTACACGATTAAAGTGAGCAAAGCAGTTGACTGTCTTGCTTCCAAGCCATTCATGCTTACTAGCTCCCAACTCAACAGAAACGAGATATTTTTGGGTGGGGTGCCCAATTCTGGTCCTCGGGATCAACCACCATTAAGAGATCAGATCCAACACACCTGGTTCACCTGGTCTCCATTATCTGGGCCTGGTTTGTTAGATTTAGGGTTTGTTAGGGTTTTTCCAGGACTGGGCCTCTGCACCAAGAGAGGTTCTTCTTTTGTAAAATGGACACATACAAATCCATGCAGTCACACTCACCATCGTGATTAGCGTTTCCTAGTGTCCACGGCTCGTCCGAATCGAAATGCGTGTCCCCTCCGATTCCAGGTCCGGGGAAGTAGGCGTGGGCCAGAAAACCTCCCTCTCCATCGAACGGCGAGCTGTCGCCATGGAACCCAGAGGCAAAAAAAATCATGATGTCAGCCTCCTTTCCCTCTTTCTTGATATCAGAGTAGGCCACTTCTTGAAAGGTCAAAGGGGTCACGGTCTGCCACACGTCAAAGGCCTGCCGTATCGCCCGCTGCGTGTCCTTCTCCCCCACTTTAGGCGTGAAGTTGTGAATGCTGAATAAAAATAATAAAACAAAGAGAAAGAAGTAAAGTGGTTAAAACATTGCCGCACAGTAACAGTTGCCTTATTGTCAATATATATAAATCAGCTATAAAGAATCAGCATTAGTAGTTTGTGTTAGTGAGTAATTCCACAGCTATCACCCAGACTGGGGAGCCCTTCACCCACTTAACCACCAGTAAGAGTCATTTTTCTCAGCGTGTGATTAAGTGACTTTCTGCTAGTAAAGCGAATATTAGAATACATGCAAACAAACAAGAAATCAGTGAAAAGTATCAAGATTAGTTCTGTGTGTAGTTGTAGTAGTTGATACTGTGGGAGCTGGTGAGGAGAACACAGGTTCGGTTCAAGGCTCCTCCTCGGTTCCTCCAGCCGTTGTTTGGATTGTGAAACTCCATCAGCAGCTCCTGATTTAATTTAATGAAGGACTGATTGAGTCAAACCAGGTTTCTGATGAAACTACAGTAATACTGGACTTCCACAAGCACTCACTGATATACTGTAGAATGTTATTTGTGTTTATTATTTTTAGTGTTATTTTTAGTATGTTTACCAATGTGAAAAAGCCCTCACTGCTCATCTAAACAGTTTTTTAAATGTAGTTTTATTTAAGACTTTTGCACAGCAAAAGTAACAATTCATTTTGAGGTCAGAACCTGTGCCAAATACATGAAACTAAATGTAAATATTGGACACTAGCATTTGGTTGTTCACTAGATCTCCAGGTACATTAATCTGAGCTCGAAGACTTTTATGTAACAAAATCTGCATAAAAAAGTCTCAGAATTATATCTGGGGCAAGAGGCAGATGAGGTGAAGTCACCAGAGGATGGAGGCTCCTTAACTCACCGCCAAAGAGCCAGAGGAGAGAAAACATACTCACACACTCCTACCCCAAACCCAAATGCTTTACTGAGATCAATAGGCCTCGTTACGAAAGCAAGCGAGGGGAGCCTGAGAGTGTTGGGCTGAATGAGCTTGGAGGTGGTGATGTGCTGTAATGTGCCGTTTATGATAAACAGAAGTGAAATGGGGACTGTCATTAAAACAATAAATCATGTATCCAGTGGCTGAATAAAAATAATCTCCTGTTTACAGAGGGATTCGGATGGTCTCTCTCTTTCTGTCTGACTCCCTTCCCTTCCTCTGACAGTCCTTAAAGAGCAAATCAAATTCACCGACACAGACGCTCTAAATATAGACCAGGCAGCAAGCGGAGAGACTCTGTAAACAGTTAAAGGTACAGTTCTCTCTCTCTCTCTCTCTCTCTCTAACACTCTCTTTCTTTTTCTCCCTCTGTCTCTCTCTCTTGCTGAATTACAACGCGGTCTTGGCTGTGAATTTTATCGGACAGACACTTCAAGGTTCACCCTGAAGCCTGTTTATGTATCATGAAAGTAGCTTTTTTCATCTTAGCTGTTACTGATTATTGGACAGTGTGTATTAATACAAAAATTCATGACTATTACTTGAGGCTGTGCTATACTGCCGATTTTGCTTCTACATATTGCGACCGCAATCTATCTTTTTACAATTTTTTTTCTGGAAATAAAAAGTCTGTAAATATTGGTTCAAATGGTGCATTTACTCCTAAGCTACAAAAACAGCCTGTTTTCAAATCATAGTTTTTGTGATGTCACAAATACAATGCATTTAAATATATCCTTATTCAGGCTACAGCAGTTTAGCCCCGCCCATTTATGCAACGATTCGCCAACACCTTTAACGGTAACGGTTGGATTACATGAAGATCACAATTTGTCAGAACCCCCAGTAACTCACCTGGAGCTGTGATTGGTCACCCTGTCAGAAACACTGTTGGTTAGAGGCTCATTTGCATATTGCAGCCTTCTGTGAAATCAGTACTGCAGAGACCGATACTGTGATATGATGACAACAATTAGACAATATACTGTGCAACCCTAGTATTATTTAACAACTCTCTTGGTGGCTGTAGGGCAAGACTGCTTAAAAGCATATAAACGGCTCACAGTGAGAGTTATCTGGGCTAAAATACAGCCAGATAACTAACACAAAGGGAGATGAGTAAACTGTACCGCCCAGCTCAGCCACTCAAATCAGATCTTTTAGTTCAGTCATATCAGACCCTGGTGTCAATTAAGCCCTTGCAACTTCTATTTTTGCATTTTGGATTTTGTTTTCATATGCATCAAGAAATATTGTGGCAAGTGAACCCATCAAACCATTTAAAGAATTTAAAGCATATAAATATATATATAGGGCATACAGTGTGTAACTCAAAGGGAAAAAATCCATCTTACACTGTTTTCCTCTTTTCCTCTTCCTCCTGCCTTCCCAGCCCGAAAAGGAAAGGTTGAGTTATTTTTACTGAGTTGCTGAAGGGGAGCACTTTAGTAAGTATTTCTGCACTCTTGCATAAGTGACTCATGTACCAAAATATATTCACCGGTTGTAAATCTGATATGGAGGCAAAAACCAAAACATAAAAACATGTGATAATAATAGCTGCGCTCTGAGAGGTGAGGTTTGATGGACATCCAATCACAGAATCTGATGTACAGCAGTTCTGGAGCTGTTTCACATCCGTTCACTCACCTCTCCACTGGTCCAACATGTCCAAATACCCCACTGAGAAACCGCAGCCCAAAATCATTCATTCATTCACTTACTGTAACCGCTAAATCCTTACTAGGGTCGCAGGTACCCAGAGTCTATCCCGGGGATTAAACTCCAGGTCCCCGCGACAACACTGCTAGTGTCACCACTGAGGTATCCTTGATGTCATCAATCATTCATTAGTGTCATCACTTAGGGTACCTCAGTGATGATACTAGCAGTGTTGGGTTTCAAACCCACAACCTTCTGATCAGCCCCTGCGATCAGAAGGTTGTGAGTTTGAATCCCAACACTACTGAGCAAGGTACCGTCCCCAAACACTACTCCCCAGGCATCCCTCTTTGGTGGCTGCCTCACTTGTGAATGGATCAAATGCAGAAAAATAATTTCACAAATTTCATTTGTGTGCTGTTGTGTGTTCACACCGCTTTACTTAATTCATCTGACAGTATGTCTTTGGACTGTGGGAGCAACCCGGAGACCCCGGAGGAAACCACACCACCCTGAGGAGAACGTGCAACTCACACGCACACACACACACACACACACACACACTCACACAATACCACAACCTGGATTCAAACCCCCAACCCTGGAGGTGTGTGGTAACAGTTCCACCCACTGCTCCACCGTGGGGCCCCTCAAAATCAATCAATCAAATCAGAATCAAATCACCAGATTAGTTTTTTTTACCTGTATGAAATTTTCTTGTCCCTCCATTTCTGACCGGTGAGGGCGTAGCGTTTATTTCTCCTCCGACGGCTGATGTGTGGGTGGTCCGGAACACCACAACGAGGCTTTTTCATCCACCTAAACGGAAAACAGACAAACAAACCAAGAAAGAATCATAACTCTGTGTCATTAAGAGAGATACCTCAATACTCAGTTCACACTGCTCCGCTTATTACCAAACTTGTAAAAAGTTTTATTAAATCAATTCTTTTCCATTTACTTCTCATTCTGTGTGCAGTGAATATAAAAAATGATGTCTTTATAAGTGCTTAACTAAGTGGAAAAATATTTAATATACAAACATTTGTTTTCCTTTTATGTGTACAATGAATATAAATTATAAAATATCTAGTATTTATAGTTATATAAGTGCTTAAATGGAAGAAAAGTTTTATTTTTAGGGTTTTTTTGCACTTAATGCATCATTTTTATATACATAATCAGAATCAGAAAACTACAGATTCCAAAGGAAGTCGCTGATACTTAAGATTATATTAGCTGTCTAGTAGAATGGGAGAATCCATTGGAGCGTGGAGGACTCACTCTATGGTGGTCTGGTCCAGCACTCCGGTCACCGGGATGCCGTAGAACCGCTGCATGGCAGCGACCGCCGACTGCATGGCTTTTTCCGACCGTAAGTCTGACGTCCTGATGTCGTCAGGGAGCAGGTAACCATAGTTCTTCAACCACGTCTGAACAGAGACACGTAGAGAAGTAGGAATCAGTAACCAACCTTTACCCACAGGACACGGTAAGATGCTTCTTGAGGAACAGAGAAGGGTTCACAAAAGTGGTTCCCTCAAGAACCATCTATTGAAGAGTAGATAGTTCTTGAAGGAACTACTCTATACACCAAAGATCAGAGAGTCTGACAGAAAACAGTATCTTTGCACCAACAATAAAGGGAGGGGTTCAAGACCTTTGCACAGAACTGTATATATTTAATTATTAACAGGAGAGATGTAAAATATTATCATTTGTGTTTTATATTTGTATCTAGTGGAAGTGTTGTTTTTCCTCCCACAGATACGTGTCAGAAATGATATCTGAAACAGTAAAATGCAGTAAAATATTCTTACATCTACTGTATAATGAGAAATCTGAGATATGTTCACTATATTTCAGATGCTTTCAGTGGTCAAGACATTGTTTTTGGTAGTTTATGTTCACAAATAGGACAGCATAAACAGCGCAGGCCTGAAGAGCAAACCACAACATTCATTTCCAGTATCCACTACGGAGAAAAGCCTCTTAGACATATAATTTGCCTTCCACAGAAACAACACAACACACTCTGACCCACAGCTTTGGACGGCTCATTTACGATCGGCTACACAATGATAAAAAGGAAGCAATATAAAAGCCTCCTGTCCTCATCTCACTCCACCATCTCCAACTCGCCTCCTCAGCTTTCATCTCTCCCCACGGACGAGCGCAGAGTGGAAGCCCAGCAAGCAAAGCCCCCATTTTACAGCAACGCACATACACTCTCTCTCTCTCTCTCTCTCTCTCTCTCTCTCACACACACACACACACACACACACTCACTCAGATTCACACACAGACACAGAGGGGCTTTATAATCGAGTTCATGGCTGAGGGTGCATTTTCAGCATGAATATTTCAATGGCTGGACTTCTGCTCTTCGCCAAGGTGCTGAGAACCACTGTAAGAACCATGCAAGAACCGGAGAACCTTTCATCTTTCATCATGTTACTTTGGGTAGTAGTGAGGTAACAGTTAACCAATGTCAAAATCTGTGGATTCTTTTTGTCTCCATGAGTTTTCGATTGAAGTTAAATGAACCTGAGTCAAGAGATTAAAGATTAAGTATAAATGTGCTCGAGGTACAGTGACTTACAGTCATTAGTTACAGAGACGGTCTTACAGTCATTAGTCACAGGGACAGTCTTACAGTCATTAGTTACAGAAACAGTCTTACAGTCATTAGTTACAGGGACAGTCTTACAGTCATTAGTTA
>JBBPDC010023921.1:0-12665 GCA_037974485.1 Hemigrammopetersius urotaenia | reverse complement strand
TCTCTCTCTCACACACACACACACACACTCTCTTGCTCTCTCTCTCTCTCTCTCTCACACACACACTCTCTCTTTCTCTCTCTCACACACACTCTCTCTCTCTCTCTCACACACACACACACACACACACACACTCTCACACACTCTCTCACACACACTGCCGCAAACTGTACAAATAGTGAACAGAAATAGGAAAAGTGATTATAATAATAAGAAATCTTCTTGAAATGAGTTATAACTTCTGTGCGGAGGCCGATCAGAATCGGGCTGAAATCTGAGGACAGTGTGTGACGCTGCCGGGACGGTGACTGCATGAGGAGAGTGAGATCTTTTCGTTTACAGTCGCAGGAAAAGGTTAAGTCTGCTTCCCTCACGCATGCTGGCATTTGCCTGCTCCCTCTAATCCACGACCATCTGCAGCAGGAACACGCGGCGGCGCAGAAATAGAGCCGCCAGAACGCCGAGCTGTAAAGATTTCCATCTGCTGAAGAAATCTTTCATTTTTGGAGGTACTATGAAATGCATTCGCATTATTTTATGCAGATCCTTTTTATATACAGTCAAGTGCAAACATTGCCTTACACAAGGAGCCAAATAAGCAGAGTCTCGGGGGATTTCGAGACCCCTGGACTGCTAGTGTCATCCCTGAGGATGCCTTGAGTAAGGTACTGTCCCCACACTCTGTGTGTTGTGGTGTGTTCATGAATGATAAGTCACTTTATTTTATTCTTGCATTGCCTCTGATCAATGACTTTCAGGAGATTGGACACACACACATGTAAAGTGGCCTCTTATAGTCACGCCTGAACACACCAGAGCACACAGTGTTGGGATTCGAACCCACAACCCTTTGATTGTGGGTCCTAACCACTAGGCCACCAGCTTCCTAGGGACCGTAGAGCTGCAGTTTGAGGCTTGGGGCGATACCACTTGACATCTCTTATGTGGTAAATATCGTCTTTTAAATCAAAATGTTTAATCATCTTATCCTCAGTGACGTCAGCCTGAATTCTAGTGTCTGATTTTGACTTTGACTTATAACCTGCTCGTCAGTTTCTTGTTGTGCAACATCATGAGCGGTGGTTGCTATGTTTACAGTGCAATAGCACTTATAAATGAATAAACACTCCATAATGGTGGTTTACAAAGGCGTGTAACCAAAACAACAGCTTGGAGACGTCATTTGAGAGTATCGGTGTGAAATATGCACAAACTGGCCAGATTTACAGTGTCACACAGCAGGTCTGTGTTTCTTCAGTGCTTCTTTTGTGTTCTCTTTTGTGTCCACTATGCCTAGTCTGATTTAGATATGGATCCATTGTCAAATGTCAAAGAGTATAGCTGGAGAAGATCTGAGAGTAAAGAGAACGGCTTATTGTTCTCCACTGACTTGTGAGGTCTGAATATACAGAACTGCATAACACAACATATACCCCACATTAGCAGAGGACTGTTTTTCAACACCTCTACCCATTGCTGTGTACCTTTATTTGTTGTGCACCTGGGTTCCACGCTAAAAATTGAAAATTTGTCACTTTGAGTTATACTTTATACTGGTATTGTCTCTGTTCAATGATGGCGTGACGAGATGCTTCAGTGGAAAATTGAAGTCAGTAGTGCGACTTTAAAGGGTTTTACCACAATTTTCACCCCTTTAACAAAGAGCTGGTGTTGTGGTCTCGGCCCATTTAGACATCGGAATCTGTATCCGGAGGGAAGAAGGAGGTGGTGGTGCCCTGCTGGGTGGGATACTTGCCTCTAGACTATGAGATCATGGGTTCAAATCCTACCTTCAGCTCCACCACTGGGCTCCTGAGCAACACCCAAGTTGCTCCAGGGAGACTGCCCCCTGTAGTTAGGGAACGGAAGTGGCTTTGGATATAAACGCCTGCTAAATACCATAAATGTTGGATGGGATTAATAATACATTTTATTCATAGAGCGCTTTTAAAGGGACTCAAAAAACTTTACATAGAAGTGAAGGTACAATAAAATTGACAATTGACAATAAGAACACATGTAATCAAAAAGTATAAACCAAACTTCCTGCACAACACTTCTATGTATTTGAAACATATGATTATCCCTATATGTAATCCCAGACCGAAATATGACTGTTTTAGTGTCAGCTTGGTTTCGAGGGTTGTTTAATAGAGCAACCACCTTCCTGTCAGGCCGTCCTGTTTATTACCTCCTTTGGACTTGCATTTTCTTGCATTGCATTAGACATACTATAAAGAACACTAATGTACAAACTTGGCTTACTGGGGCTTGTAACGTAGTTACTATGCAGTTTACTCCAGTGACCTCCACTGGATCCTTGGATGTCCCACTCATGCTGATAAAGTGAGGCACATCCAGCATGCACCTGAAACAAAGGTGGTGAACACCACACCACATCTCATGCAGTGAGTCAGAAAACAAAATGAGCCAGGCCGCCTTGGCCCAAGCTCAGACAGAACCTGAGTAGCATGATGTGGCCGTATCTGCTCTGACTAACCGTGGCCTTCAGTTGTGCAGGGTGTGAAGGGGGCCATGTGTTGACCTTGGGACGCTCTCCTCCACATGCCTCCCATTCTGTCTACACCTGCCTCCCTCGTTCCTTTCAAACCCTGTTGTTTTATGAGGTTTCGTCGAATGAAAGAGATTTTTCTTTTTCTTCGGAAGGCCTTGGCGGCATTCGAGATGCATCAACCCCCCCCCCCCTCCACCCTGCCTCCCCCACCACATCCCCCTCCCACCTCATCCGTTCACTCCTTAGTATATGTTTGAATAGAGACACAGATGCCTACAATGTAGAAACAGCCTTGGACGCGAAAGAGAGCCCTGTCCCTAGTTGATAAAGACATTCAGATGTGGCATTTTTTCATACCTTTGTGTTTCAGACGTGAAAGTGTTGGAGCACACCTCTCAGCTGAAAGACACAGAAGTGAGGCGAGATGTTACAGGATATTACTTTGCCATCGGTTTCTCATCCTCCATTTTCCAACAGTGCCATCAAATGGTCATTTGCAGAAGTTCTCTTGCATTATGTAAAACTTTGCTGCACATTCCAGCCGTGCACATGGTGCCATATATGCATAAGTGAGCAAATGTATTATGGTATATTTTATAACAATCAACCCGCTGTTGTATATTTCATGCCATATGCCTGCTCCTGTAAGCCCCTCTTCCAGCTGCAAGTGCCAAAAGCTCTAGCATGGCGTGGCAGTGCCATCTGCAGGCTGAACAGGGAACTGCGCTTCAGCGCTTCCTCAATAAATCAATTTACAGTCTATATTTCTGCTTTTATCACACCAGCAAAACGTTTACAGCCGTACATATTACGTCTGGGGAAATCTCCACAAAATCCTGGTAAATCTTGCTGAGGCAGGGATTTATCTCAGCGACGAACACTAAAATCTAGTTGTCTGTGAATGGAAAGGTTGCTTTAAAATGAGTTCATAAACACCACTGAAGGCTCTCTTAAAGTTCACTCAGCCATGACTTTTTCTCTTTCTCTCTCTCTCTCTCTCACACACACAGGTCTTGCTATGAAGATTTGCATTAAACACAGTGGCTCGTCCCTCGGTCATATACAGTCCTGTGCATTTTCCAGGAAATTTTAGGCTGTAAGTGGCATAAGGTTTACCCAGGACACATTTATTGTTTAATTTGTGTTTATTTTCCCCAATATGCCTAATTCAAGAAATACACAGAGATCATACTCTCTGTAGAGGATTTGGACTACAGTAACCCTTCAGTTTTATGCGGATCACCATTCGTGGGTTCATGCTAACCGCTAGAGCTAATGCTTTTTTAAGCAATAAAGTTTTCTAATTCTGATTATTTATTTACCGTTACGTTTTCCTTCAGGTTAATGCATCAAACTGAGTTTAACATGAAATTAAAGTGTTCTGGGAGCATATTTGGGGTCATATTTAGTGTTTACACCATAAAAATAGGTTTCTTCCTTGGGAATGGTTCTTCCTCTGGATTTTTGAAATTTGTACCAAATAGACCTTCTGTCCAGTTTCCAGTCTTCTAATCAGTGAGATTAACTGAACTGTTTATGTAACTTGCATCCCAAACCAGTGATCCCAAACTGGAAAGTGGATTTGCAGACCTCTGCTGTATATGGTTGCTTTCTAGTAATTTTTAGCTTGATTTTCTTTTTATCTTATGCTTTTATTTTTCATTTAAAATCGCAAACAAAGCCCCTTCACATCACTTGCCCAAAACCACCTGGGACATTTTAAGAGAAATTAACTATACATATAACAAAACATCTCAACCTTTGGGTGCTTTCATGCCTGTCTCGTTTGGTCCAGGCCTTCAGTTTGGTCCGAACTGAAAAGGTATGAAAGGTGCTTTGGACCACCGTCAGTAAACTTATAACTGATTTTCTAAGAGCGAGGGTATATGAGAGGACAAATAGGAGAGATGTTTTTAATTTTTTTACTGACCAAACCAAGCAGTGTCAACTACTAGGAGATCCAGGTGTGTTCTTCTTGTTAATGTTCCATTTCCAGCAAAAGATGAGAAGGATTTTTTTTTTTGTTTAAAAAAAAATGGGATTACTTGGATTACTGTGAAATGAAAGAAGCTAGGGTTAAAAGGTCTAAGATCCCTATGCACATTGAGAAGTGTCAGACTCCCAGAAGGCATAATGCCAACATGTTTGGTATCATAGGCTGGGTTTGAGCTCACCCCCTTAGTTCCAGCGAAGGCTAATGTTAATGCTACATCACAAATGCTTTTTTTGGACTGACTGGGCAGAAATTCCTACACACTTCGAAATCTTGTGGAAAGCCTTCCCGGAAAAGTGGAAGCCATAAATGGGGCAACTCCATCTTAATGTCCATGGCTCCTGAATGAAATGTCAACAGGTGTGATGGTCAAGTGTCCATATACTTTTGTCCATAGTGTATATGAGTACAAAGCAAGGTATATACGCATTCAATCCTTCCATCCATTTAACATATAAAATCACACATTTCTAATAACAAAAGCATCCTTGGTCATAACAAATAAAACAACACAGGCTTGCCTCTTCACTGTACATCGCAATAGCATTAGCATTCATGCTCCTCATTTGATATTGACAGTCGAATAGACGATCGAGTCACTGGTATCTGGTGCCTGTGGCAACAAGATTTGAGATAAACACAATATTCAGGCTAAAAGCCACATCATATTAGCAATATTAGTACATATAACATTTCCATACGCCTTGTATAAGAATAGTGTTATGATCCACATCACAACCTCTAAAATATAATATACTCCCTAATTCCTTACCTTCCTTCTGGCATTTCCACCCGCTTCTGAAAAAAAAGATTGTAATACCATTTACCCACAGTAGCTACCGTGTTACTTATTATGTAAAAGAGAACAAAGACATACTGACAAAAACAGAAAAGAGTAATCCAGTCTAATCCCATCTCCAGGCTTACCATGACAGAATCCCACTACAGTGATGGAGGCGTAGTGGAGCTCCTCTTCTTGCTCCTCCGGTTTTACAGTGGCAATATGACTATCATCTAGAGGCAAGATGACTGCAATTAAGGGATACAACAATGTTTAGGTGCAGAAGAATGTTTGGGACAAAAAAATAATTGGTCTGTCCCTTTAAGGCATTAAGATATTTGGAGTGAACTAAATATTATCCTCTTCATGGGCAGAAAAAAGCTCTGCTCTGTAATTATTGGCACTTTCTGTAAAAATGTGTAAAAAAAGATCTTGAAAATAGTTTTTTGTTGCAAAGCAGAACTGAACAAATCTAACCATTAACAAATCTAAATCCATGTACTTTGTGGCACTTTGTGTAATTCTGATTGACACCATAACTTGGCCTGTGTGTCACCCCCTTTTTATACCTAAGTGGACATTGTATACTACAAAGTACGAGCTCCTGAACACTCAGGTGGGCTTAAGTATTATACTGTATTTATTTAATCGTACTAGAAGTTTTGAAAGCACACTATTCATGTTTTTATTACACTTAGATGCATAAAACAGCCACAAACTGAACTCAGGTTCGGATGCCACAATGTGAGGGTAAATTTTTCAAATTTCTGTATATAGTAACCATTCAGTCTAAAGCTGATTTTTTTGAGAACCGTACTGTATTACCGCCACCAGTCCAGCGTGGTATCAGTAAGCTGTGCCCTGTCTAAACATGTGGGGAGAGAGTTATTTCAACATTTCTTTTGTGAACGAGTCTTTGCACGCTGCTAATGCTGAAGTTTTCTGATTGATTATTTGTTTACCGTTACATTTTCTTTAAGGGTAATGCATTAAACTGAGTTTAAAATTATATTAATGTTCTGGGAGCAAATTTGGGGCATATGTAGGGTTTACACTATAAAAATAGGCATTTTTAGGCATTTTTTGACCAAAACACAACACGTTTTTTTCACTATATGCAGGTGATCTTGGAACGTAAACCCTGTGAAAAGCGGAAGATTACTGTTGATGGTTCTGAATGCATTGCCTTATGCTTTGTTTTATCAGAGTTTTGAAATGTATTTTTAAAATCAAGTCATGGTTAAGGAGGCACATACCACACAAAATAGTACAGTTTTGCTTATTTTTTCCACTTTCAACATTCCATATAAACACTCAGAAGACGTGTGTATGTTCACTGGTGGGTTTGCATGGTAAATAAAATAGCAGTATCTGTGTTGGAGACGTCTGATTCCATTTACCACCACTGTAACGTCTTCTACAAACTTGCTCTGAATGACATTTCATTGATTGAATCTTACAGGAATATTGGTGAAATAATTTGTGGAATTCAAATGTAATAAATTTTAAGTTAGAATATATTAGCTAAAGATACCATATGGAGATTTTCTTATGACAGTGACTACGAACTTGAAACCGAGGCTTGTTTGCTCTTAAGCCTTGGTAATGGTGGCACTGCCAGGAGCAGGTGATCTTACCAGCTGCTGATTTTCTCTGGCAGTAAAACAGCAGAGCTCCCAGCAAGACGGCCACACAGGCAGCCACAGCACACGCCACGCCGATCACAGTGTGCCAGCTGCTGCCCTCTGCTGCGCCGTCCCCTGCAGAGATGCAGGCCAATGAGAGGATACGTCTCAGCACACATGTTCTACCAGGAACACAGTGAAGCTTTTCTTGTCAAATACTTATGAACAGCACGTGTAAAGCATGTTGTGCGGTCTACCTGGCTGTGGTTCTAGCCACAGAGGGGCCAGTGCCTTCAGAGTGCTCTCCACAAACACAGCGCACTGCCACAGGACCCGGTCCTCAGTGAGACTGTCCACAGTCACACTGAGGGTCCTTCTGCTGTTTGTTTCTTCCAGGACACCCTTCTTCTGCAACACTGCCCTGCTCCCGTCCATCCTCAGCCAGGCCAGGGTCACTTGGTGCATCACCCTGGAGACCTCACAGGTCAGAACTGCTGACTGCTTCCTGACTGGGCCATCAGAGGGATCTGCAGAAACTGAATTCCAGAACATTTATGACATTTATCAGCTGCTTTTATCCAAAATAACTTCCATTTCCAGGGGACAGTCTCCCTGGAGCAACTTGGAATTAAGGGTCTTTCTCAGGAACCCAGTGGTGGTGCTGAAGGTAGGATTCAAACCCATGACAACTTGGTCCAGAGGCAAGAATCCTACCCACTATGCCAGTCTCCACTAATACAAGGTCAGTGGACAGATTACGTACCTCTTACAGTGCACAGTGTTATGCTTGAGTAGGTGGTCTTATTGTCTGCAAGACAGGTGTAGGTTCCATTGTAACCAAACTTCACAGGCGAGATGTGAAAAATGAAGTCATTTCCGTTGTACATTGTGGAGGATCGTCTCCCTGGTTCGATTGTACCGTTCACTGTATGTTCTTGTCCCTTTTGAGCTGCGATCATTACCACTTTTGGCTGGTTTAACTGCCAGAGTATTCTATCATAGGATTTCTGGGATTTGCAGATGAGGGACAACTCACTGCTGTTGGAGGTCTCTCGGTAAAGAGTAGCTTTCAATAAAAACGTATCTAGAAAGACAAGAAGACACATTTGGTCATTTGAACATGAGCCTTGGCTAACAGCTTGGAGCCTGGGGAATGGACTTGCTGGGTCCATGGGGTGGTAGAAGCTCAGCGGGGAAAACACTTGTCTGGGAACCCGATGACCACAAACTCACCGGTTCAAACACCCAAGTTCTACCATTGTATCCTTGAGCAAGACACTTTACTAATGATTGCTAAGTTGCTCTGGAAAAGAGCTAAATGCCCCCAATTACCCTTTGAGGGTTGGCCTAGTGGGTTGTGGGTTCAAATCCTACCTTCCAGTGTACTGCCACTGGGTTACTTAACCCCTTAATCCCAAGTTGCTTCAGGGAGACTGCCCCCTGTAGTTATGGAATGGAAGTTGCTTTGGATAAAATGTCCTCTAAATGCCGTAAATGTAAATGAACACAGAAAACCTCTTGATATTTGGATAAGGTAAAGAGACATTTGGCTGACGCACCACCGCAGCATCCATTCATTAATTACGGGGCAAGCAACTGAGGGTTCAGTGTCTTGCTCAAGGACACAATGGTAGAAAGTGTGCATGGGTGGTTGTTTGAACCTGCAACTTTGTGGTGATCGTGTAACCCACTAAGCTACTACCAGTACCGTAGTTGTCATAGTGAGATCTCAGAAACTGATACAGTGGTGCTAGAAAGTTACAAAACGGTAGTAGAAGTATGTGATACATCGTGCACAATCAAACCTCAAGGCCCTGTTTACACAAGTGGACTGTGCTAATTACAGCTCATCTGCACCACACCAGCCTTATCAATCTTTACATGTTCTCATTCAGGCACTTATAATAGTAATTATATTTTTCTTGGAAATGTAAGCAATCATTTCACAAAAAGTGTTTACAGCCCTGTTGAAACAGTCTTTCTTCTTAATGTTACAAACACCCAAATAGCATTTTAACATAATAATGAAGTACTGGCTGACTGAGTACATGAGTACCCATGAACATCTCTTGGATATACCAATATAAGAATGTACCCAGCACAGTGAAAATTGCACTAAATCCAAATACATTTGCATTTTGCATTGTATATAATATTGTATAGTATATTTGTGCGCTTATAAACTATCGTATTTATGTATGTTTATATATAAATACGATGAAAGATACAATGAACCGGAATCAAAGTTCTTGTGTGTTCTTTCTCACAAACTTGCCCAATAAATGTGCATTTGATTTAAATGATGGAAAAGAACTGAAACTGCCAGACAGACAGCATCATGTGTTGGTGTAAAACAGTACAGTGTTGTGGTTCACAATTATTAGTATTAGAACCAATAATTGTTCATGGAAACTACAAATATCCTCTGCATTTAGACTGCATTTAGAATTTCCATATAAAATATAACTGTATACATTTTTAGTACTGTTGAGAGAAACAGAGCTAGCGTGTATTGCCTGCTGCGCTGTGATGCATCTCTGACAGCTGCAGTCCAGCATTCCCACATCAGAACAGTTTCAGCGAGGAGCGTCTTGAGTGTTTCGCTGAGTGTTCTTGTGTTTTTCATTTTTTTCTTCTTAAAGCCCTGTATTTTTATTACTGTAAATTAATTGAATTTATTACTGTATTTACCTGCTAATACCAAAGAAATCACGCTGCATGAATTGCAGTACAGTCTGTACAGGGGTAACATCAGTATTTACATTCTAGCACTGCAGGAGTTCAGTGTAAACTGTACAGTACAGATACGGGTTTACTATTACATTTTCTTTAAGGGTAATGAGTTTAAAATGAAGTGAAAGTGTTTGGGGAGCACATTTGGGGGCATATTTAGGGTTTACACTATAAGAATAGGCATTTTTAGGTATTTTTTTACCACAAATTCACTGTTTTTCACAATTTGCAGGTTCTCTTTGAACATAACCTGGCAAACCTCTGGGGTCTACTGTATACTCACATTGGGAAACGTTCAATGTTCGGCTGCCGAGCAGCTCCACCTTCCCTCTGTGCCTCAGTTTGCAGGTGTACTTGCCCTGGCTGCGCTGGTCCACACTGTGTAAAATGATGTAGGCGGTGTTGTTGAGGAGCAGGCTGGTGTTAGCTATGGGAGCTCCCTCTCTCTCCCACTGCAGCGTGGAGGACCCTGGGAGTCTGGACACTTCACAGCTCAGAGTGACATCAGTCCCATGCTGAGCTTTCCCTAGACACGTTTTATGACATTTGTCAAACATGTTCACTGTGTATTCTCCATGAAATATTGATTCTAGCATGCAGGCTAATTGTTTTCTGTAAGCTTATTTGCTACATTAGCCCTCAGTGAAAAAATTAAAGACTTCTCTGTGAGAATACAGTGATAATATGGCAAAAACATACAGACATATGTAAGAATTAAGATTATTAAACAACTCGAGGTGGGGCGATACAAGACTCCATTACTTGTTTGCTACATCAGCCTTCGGTGAAACAATTAAGACACCAAACAGCAGCATTAATGGGGAAATTAGCGCATTTGATTTTTAGCCACCCCTCAGATACAATGTGCTAAAATATCCTCATCTTCCCAGTGTTTCCCACTCCATTAAACCAGTGGTTCTCAAAGAAGGATGTAATGGATTCTTAGAACTGATTTCAGGTCTGCTGGTTCAGTGCAGTGGAAAACATTTGACAGGTGAAGTAATTAAAACATCAAATTGCATAAACCTCGGGACCTGGTTGAACTGGTGGACCACAGAAGCTTCTCAAAATCAGACGTTCATACTTCAGAAGTGAACTAATGCCGAGGGAAAGCTTCTTTCTTTCAGAGAAAGCCTAAAAAAGCATGTGGCTGTATTTCTTTAGCTCATTTCTATTCACTAGAAGTATGGTCATACTTAGACATGAGAATTGTGATGCTACTCTTTCTTCATTATTGAGCTTTACATGGATTTCATTCTTAAAACACTCTTTGGAAAAGCATCCAATCAGATTTTTTTATTCAGTGGTATCTAGGCAGATCTCACATTGTTCAGCCCTTCAGTCTTCTCATGCTCATGCTCTCCTAACTATATTCTGATTTATAGTGGGTGTGGCCAGTTTTACCTTTAACACTCAACTAGGTCTGTGGTCATCAATACTTCTCCTGGAGATCTACCAACCTGCTGACCCCACCTCCCCTTCACATAGAGCTCTGAAGAAGTGTTGCAGATCATGGCTGGAAATAGGTCTCTCAGGAAGGTAGAGCTCCAGGACCAGGGTTAGTGACCACTGTTCTAGGCCTTCTTGAGGTTCTAGATACATCACTGTGAATTCAATCAGGAGTCTAACCAGCCAGTGGTGTCAGTTACTTTAAGGAGTCACTATAGAAATGTTGCTTTAATAGTCACTTCTTGCCACTAAACTAACCGAAGGTCTGCTTTGCTCAAGGCCATCGGTTTTAAAGTGTTTGAACACAGCCGTGCTAAATCTCCCCTCTGGAGAAGAAGCTTGTATAGAGAATTGTTCAGACTGTACATCCGAGTACATTAATGATCATTCACCATTATGTGGAGCCTGCTTGACCACTGAGATCTTGAGTGTAGCATTTCTGCCCTGGAAAACATCTGAGAGAGTAGAAATAAACATCAACTTTTTTTTCAATAACACAATGTCCTAATAACTTTGTTGTAATGTTTTGATCTTTTCAATTTTTTTCATTCGATTACTTTAAGAACTAACAGAACAGAGCCTTTCAAAGATTCTAACAAAACACTCAATCATGAAAACATAAAGTAGGAATCTTTTAGAAAGACATGTAAAGCTGCACATAAAGAGTGAGTCTCTTACTGTACCAACAAGAGAATTTAAAACTGCCCACTGATTGTTCCACTGAGGTTAGAAAAATTAAATAAACCAAATGTTACATTGTTTATGTTTTGTCAGATAAAGATGAATTAAGCAGTGGTTACAGCCAGAGCAGTACGGCAGGCATGAGCCCGGTTCAGGTTTTATTTCATTTTAAACACTCAGAATTCATTATTAATCACCTTGTTTAGAGTAAAAAGGTAAAACAGACTCACCTTGAGCTTGAGTTCTACAGCCCAGAAGAAGAGCTAACCCCAGCGAGAACAGCATGACTGCTGTCCTGAGTGCCTGCAGTCTGACTTTCTCGCAACATTTCGTTTACAGGAAGTAAAAGTGAGATTGGGTGAAAAAAGTGGGGGCCAGGGGGTCAAACACCTGCTGTCTTATTAACAAGAGACCTAAAAAGAGGAAGCAGTTCCGCATTTCTAGTCAAGTCAAAATATCCTAAAATAGAAGGAAAGTCTTCTCAGAAAACAGCATAATAGCATTGTGAGTGCATTCTGTGCATTTTTGTGCATTTTTTTATTTCAAATAAATCAAAACAACAGAACAAAAACATTTGTACTTTAAGCACACACACAAACACACTATTCACTCAAAACCTACCATCAATTTAGAATCCCCAGTTTACCTTTGGACTGTGGGCAAAACCCAGAGACTCAGGAGGAAACACACACCCCCACAAGGAGAACATGCAAACTCCACACACACACACACACACACACACACACCCCCCCACCAGAGGTGTAAAGAGTACCTGAAAACCATACTTGAGTAAAAGTACAGATACCGTACTGTAAAAATGACTCCATTACAAGTTACAAGTCACCAATTCCAATAAGACTTGAGTAAAAGTCTTAAAGTATTTGATTT
>JBBPDC010023866.1:0-12668 GCA_037974485.1 Hemigrammopetersius urotaenia | reverse complement strand
GAAGGCATTTATGTTGTATTCTTGTTCCTGGTGGCCCTTGTGCCCTTTTGTTTTGTACCGTGCCGAATAAAGTACCATGAGATGGATTACTGCCTGCCTGCGCTTTCCTGCTGCCTTACAGGTAAATCCGAGCTCGGGTCATACGGCCCGACTCGTGACAACATCATTTTATCATGCATAATTAGGCTTTTCAATTTTAATAAGTTCCATGCCTCCAATCAATGCAAGGGTGATGTATTTTTTTCTTAGAAAAGCTCATATCCGATTTCAAGGTCAAGGCACTTAGAAATGCCACATAACTATAATTTTGGGTTAAATTGATTGCCAATTTTGAGCCACTGGACCCAGTCTTACTGCTGCCACTATAGTTGACGTCAGTTACAATGGCATGAGTGTTAGCTTGCATGTATATGGATCAGTATTCTGATATAGACAACTAAACCTTGTAATTAGTTTTTCGCATATATAGACTAATTACTCTTCAGCTTTAAAACATTCTACAGCTTTAAAATACTTCAGTATTTTTATCAGGGTACAGGGTACTATGTCTTTAATGTGTGTATTGTACAATTTAATTTAATGTGTATTGTATAAATCAATTTCTAATTGATTTATAGTAGCTGCTAAATTAATTCAGTTAAGCTTGATGACTGAATAATAAGCCTTTATTTTAGGATGTAATCTTTGGGTGAGGATAGTCCAGCACACAGATATTCCAAATTGGGATAAAAGTCAAGGTAACCTTGTTCTCTGATGAGACATTTTCTTTACTCAAGTCCTTACAGCCAAACACCACTCACTAACACACTCACACACTCACACATAGCAGACACACATACTGTAGCAGGTGTAGTGCTCAAAATCAAAATGAGTCACTTTCAGGGGATCTCTGCTGTGGAACAGCTTAAAATAATATTGCCTGTTTCAATTTTTCTTGCCGTTCAAAGTAGGGGTCAGGCACTGGACAAACTTTTTAATGGAACGCTCATAATGGCTGTGGCAAATTCTTATAACTTCTCTAAAAGCTATAAGTGGAAATGCTGGCATCAAAAAGTTCAATTTCAGCTCAGGTGAGGTGAAACAAATCTAGTGTTGGTGTCGACAACTTTCTATCCACTAACTGTGAATATGTTTCAGTGGACGATTTCTGTGACATTGATGAAAAGGTGCTGCAAAAGTGCCGCCTCACAGGCATTAATTAAAATCTCCAGCTCTCAGGAAAAGGACTCCCTGCCATTTGTAGGCTAAACTGAAAATGTCAGTTAGCATAAACCCTCAGAATTGACAGTTATTGGTTATTGCTGGTGATAAAAGCATGGTGTTACATTATTCTATAACCAGTAGGCTACTAGCATGGTGCAGCTGGTGGCCTAGTGGTTAGGTAGGTGTTCCAGAAGGTCATGGGTTTGAATCCCAGTGGCACCACTGAGGTGCCCTTGAGCAAGGGACCATATTCATGATCAATTCCACTTTTGAACTTTAAATGCATTTTCCAGTCTTAGTGCAGCATCAGCATCAGTCTTATTGTGATCTTCTGCCTTAATGAGATTATTTCAACTTTTCTTTGAAATCATTCATAAAACACTTGGTTACAGTTTTAGTGCATGCTTTGGTGTAGTTTATGCATATGATTGTGTCGAAGGGGGTGGGAGTGGTGGTGGCGGTGGCAGTGGCTGACTTGTTTTTTGTCACTGAGAGGAAGAGGGGTCGGGAGGATAATGGGGGGGGGTTCCCAAATATCACTTCCTTTGATGCAGCCCCCCTAGCCAACCACCTAGGTGGTCTATGCCTAGAAATGCCCCTGCCTGGGTGATTTAATGGACTCCGAACAGCAGCACTGATTCTGACAGCCTTGATGGATTTAATGAATCCTGACTGCTTAATGTATAAGTGATGTAAGTGAAGATAGGCAGAGCCAAAGGGTGTAGGAGATAAAAGAGTGGAATTTGTCCATACCCAGACAGCAATTAAGCATCTCACAGCAGGAACTGAAACAGCCAATGCTGTACTTTTCACTATTATTTTGATGAGGGGTCAAATTGCAGAGTGAAGGTAATTAGCAGGCCCCTCAGCACTGGGCTGACGGGAGACTGGGTCTGAGGAGAATGCAGGAGCAGGCAGGCTAGGCAGTTCGAGAAGAATTGTTCTGCACTAAAAGAACAAAATGCCGCATGAGAACAAAAGAAAGGCTGGGACTGTTCAGAAAGGCTATGATCACAGCAGACATAACCGTTTACAATGTAACGCTCAATACAGACATCCACAGACAAAGACAACAAGGCCTTGAAGTTTTGATGTTTGAATGAATACTTTGTGAGTCGTGTTTTGTGTTTACAGAGAATAATATGGGATAGCTTGCATTCAGTCTGATGCTTTAATCACTTGAATGAATATCTTGTAAAGATTGTAAGAACATTCTATTCCAAGTCATTTCGAAAACATGTGGTCCTTTCATCATGAAAGCGTCATACAATGTGAGACTGCAAAGCGCCTGCTATGTTCAAATGATGCAGAAAATGTAAAATACATGCTTTTCTCTGGACAGCTGCTATGCAGACATAACTGAAGTAAAATTAAAAGGAAACATATACAAACTTAATCCTATAGCAGTAACTTCATGGATATTTTAATTCCACTTCCACATTCCTCTCTGAGATGGGACTCATGAACGGAGGCGGAGTTGGTGCATGAGTGACTTCTCTAATGTGATAAAGTTGAATATTGCATGATGTGTCAAGTTGTATGTGTGAACAGAAAAAGACAGACATCTGAGGACATGCTGCTGTTCTATCTTGTATGACCCCATTCACCACTTCCATACATCCACAGCACTCTTTAAGTAAAATACTATTTCACTTTTTTTTTTTTTACTAATGGCTCATGTAGGAACGGGTTACACTGTTGACACTGATGTCAAACTTTCATGATGATCAGACCACTAGAAACAGAAATGCATAATGTAGGTATAAAAATATTCAGATTACACTGATATACATATTAAATACTTTATATTTATAATATACACTGTTTGATCCACATACTGCACCATTCCCCTTGCATCTTAGAAATAGGAAAGTGTCTCTACCCACTCCACGTTCTTGATAAATGGGGGATCCCATGTACAAATTCCCCGTATGCAAAGCTGGGTAGCAAATACTTGTCCGGCTGCCAGGTTAGTGTTCAACGTTCCAAAGTTCACCCACACCACACCTTTACTAAGGAACCTACACTGGCTCCCTGTGGCTGCTTGTGTTAAGTTCAAATCCTTAACGCTTGCTTTTAAGGCCAAAAACGGACTTGCACCCCCATACATAACAACATTGATCAAACAACTCATCCTCTCAGGGCTTCAAGCACAGCTCGTCTTGAGCCTCCGCTGCTCAAGAGAAGAGGGAAGCATGCGTCAAGACTCTTCTCAGTCCTGGCTCCCCAGTGGTGGAATGAACTCCCTCTTGCGGTCCGATCGGCAGAGTTTTTCACGGTCTTCAAGTGTCACCTAAGTCACTTTTCTACTGCTTACTTATTTCTTTAAAAAAAAAAATCCTTCTCACTTCTCTATGACTTGCGTTGTTCTTCTCTATGGCTTATGTATTGTTGGGTTAGGCGTTGGCTAATTATTATTTGACAGTTGTTGTATAGACGCTCTGACTGCAGTATCTTGGTTAAATAGTTGACTTGGATTGTGGACTTCTTAAGCACTGATGTACGTCACTCTGGATAAGAGAATCAGCCAAATGCCGTAAACGTAAACATTATCAGAGTTCGTCTGCACCCATATAGAGCAGGTACTATGCTATGGGTGAGGGCAACTTTCCAGACAGTCTAAGCAAAGACTGACTATTTCATTTCCCATTTACAGAGAGCTTGATAAAATTATGCAATCTGCAATCAAGATCCTCATAGCTGAGAACAATTTGGTACAATTTGTCACTTTTCCTCAGGTGCCACTCAAGGCAATTGCCGACCATACTCTTATTTCCCCTCTGGTTCTTGACAGCTTCTCCTTTCTGACCTGTTTGTTGGTATCAGACTTTAGACTGTTATTCTTTGACTCTCCTTTGTTAAAAGCATCTCCCTTGATCATTTGTTGCAACAGTGTTTCCCTATAAATATACTTCTCTTTTGTGGAAAGTCTGCTTTTAAATTAAATAATAATATGAAGGCATCCACAGGGCATAGATCAAAAAGATTGCTAGAGGAAACTTTGATATACTGTTAATGCACAGGCACAATACTCACAAATAACTATGCTATTATTGCCATCTTGCATCACTCTTTTAGAATGCCTCCATAAGATGCACTTAAAAAAGCCTCAGAGTGATGTCTGCTGTGAAAACAGCAACAGTTACATGCTCTATTTTGAGATCCAGCCAGCTGTCTGGTACATATTGCGCTAATTCCATTGCACACTCTCTCTGCTCATATGACTGGGGTGTGGTGAGATGGCAGGACTGTGAGGCTTTTGACTAGGCGGAATAATTGAATGATGCCTGCCTGGTTACCTTTCTCTGGTAATTACAATATGTTCTGAATCGAAGGCTCCATCAGGAATTAGCTGTGATCAGTGTGGCTTCCATATGTGGCCCATCAGGTATGAACATTCATCCAGTTACCCGCTAAACACACAGCAAGCAGCTGCTGTAATTTTCTGTAGCACCTCAGGTATGAACTCCACATCTGGTCTGGCCATCAGCTTTATTTTAGACCAAACTATAGCCTTATAAACAGCTGATTAACACAGCTCAACATGTCATTTTCATACGAGATTATTTCGTGTGGGTTTTGTACTGCTTTTCATGCCTAGAAATTGTAAAAATCATCCAGGCAGTTTCTGTGTGTGGTTCATTCACAACAAAAGCACAACATTGCCCAATTTCTGCAGAGCTTAAGAAGATGTCTGTATTCTGGCTGTCCACTGGGTGACCAGGAGAAATCTTGGGCTCCACATATCATCTATGCCAGTTGTTACAATGGACTGCATGACTGGCTAAATCGGCAAAAGCCGTTTGCACCCGAATGCTGTGGAAGGAACCTCAAGAACATCTCAACGATTGCTACTTTTGTACACGTGAACACAAGTGGATTCTCAATTAAAACGTAGCACAAATTTGTATATCCCAGCACTGAGTCTGCAATCAGGGCTGTTCTCCATGATGATTCATTGGCTGTTCCTATACCACCACTTGATGGTCTTGCTTCTGTAGAAAGTGCTGAGGAATATGATGAAACTCTAAGTGTTTTTGAAATATCAGTGTCTACTGATGGATTGAATTAGTACAGTGTATCTGTACCACTGTGTGTTCATATTTGACTTTGCACTAAAGATACTGAAAAACTGGTACTTACCCAAGGCCAACTAACATTATTCATAACCCAAAAATGTTGATGTGAAAAACTGAATACAGATCTAAAATCTAGATTATTCTTGTCATTTCTTTGTAACTGTATGTTGCATTAAAGGAGCACTTCATTGTTTTGTATTTCAGTGTGTAGCACGGACAGTACCTTTCCTTTTGTTATTGAAACATGACAAAAATGTATTACTTAACCCTTATATTGTGTTTAGGTATGTAAAAAGTACAATTTGCTTAAAAAAAACCAAAACATAACAAAATTTTTTTAGTCAATTCTTAAGGTCTGTAAAAAATTAAAAGTGACATTTGTGGTGTTACGGGTCAGATTTGACCTGGGCGCACGCACACGCACACACACACATACGCGCGCGCGCACACACACACACACACACACACACACACACTCTACTCGTGAATGTGTAATGGGCCTCTAAAATGCCCATTTTGTTCTACTTTCACAAAATTACCTTTTCAAATACATTTCATAAGGTATCAACATCTTATAAATATGTCTAATTATAAAATACTTGGAGTATTTGATTTTAAAAATTGTTTTAAACAGTACAATTGTAGTGCAAAATTGATTGCTGGTGATATTTTTTTCTCCACTAGATGGGACTAGAAAAAAATGTACATTGTAAAAAGGAGAATTCATGACATGCATTCCACCAAAACCAAGACAAGAATTTTGCAATTACATGCCATTGTTTTTCTGAAATTGTTAGTTTCAACCTGATCCCTTACTTTTTCATGAAACAAGATTAGAAAGTAATCAATTATCCAAAGAAAACTGACTTATTTGCACATTATGGCTGCAGCACATATGTCGGTATAGACTGAATTTTTCTTACTTAGAAAGCTGTAAGTCTATTAAGTCTGGACTGTTCAGTTGTGACCCAGCATTAAGTTATTAGTAATACAACATATTTGAAAATGCATTTCCTGATAGTTTGGATTCAAAACCAAGTTTTAAGTCATACTTGTAAGTATTGGATCGGCGTGAGATAAATAATTAGCAAATATGCGTTTATGTTTATAAATAGTTTGGCAAATTGAGAAGCGAAGTAATATTGACTGACCCTATATTGTCCATTTTGTCTCATAATTGCTGTGAAATAATAAGTGGCTCATCTAGCAAGAAAAAAGCTGCAGGAAAGCTTTCAGTAACTCCTTCATCGCTTTCAGTAACTCCTTATCCTGGGGTCAATGGGCATGAGGCAGGGACTCACACTGGGTGGGGTGCAAGCCCACCACAGGGCGCACGCGCACACACACACACACAAACACACACACACAATCAATTTAGAATCCTAACTCACCTGACATACGTCATTGGACAGTAGTAGAAACTGGAGACCGTGGAAGAAACCCAAACCACCACAAGGAGAACATGCAAACTTCACACAAACACAAGACCAGGACCTGGTTTCGAACCCCCAACCTTTAAAAATCATGAGGTCTTTTAAAAGCATATATTTCACTTATAGTGGTATAGTGTTCATCTATAAAAAAATTAACAAACTCCCCATTGAAGATGGAATATCCCCACCTGAGGGATTAATAAAAGGTTATCTTATCTTCAGTTTTGAATTCAAAAGGTTCATTTTAATTGTCAATGTGGGCCTCAAGGGCTGTGTTTTACTTTTGCTTTGTAAGTGTGCTTTATTTGAACATAAGATGGATACAATATAGTACAGATGCAGCAGACAAAGTTTGTTTTAAATCTTGAAGTATTCCTTTAACTAAAAAATTTTTGCTTAAGCACTGTTGAAATGTGAGACATGGAATAAGAATAAGACCTCCTTTTTGGTGTATCATTCTGTGGTCCTTTATAAAGGCTGTACTCTTAATAAAAAGTACTTTTTTTCCATGATGCCTCAACACCCTCACATCTTATCTCCAAAAAGAAGGGTAGCACCAGCCTTTCAGAATGCTTATTTAATTAAACAAAAAAAAACAGTGCAGCGAACAGAAGCAAATTTAATGCTATTTTTTGCCTAAACCCAATTGTCTTGGCTTTGATGCATTCAGAGACTTTGTCTTTGTCTCTTTTAACTTATTACAGCTCCAGGGTGCCTAGATCCATGTGTTCTTTCTAAGTGGGTTAATCTTGTTCTTGGGGGCATGCAGTACACATGTACAAAGTATGTTCTTTGATCTCCTTTCAGTGTAAACTGATCAGTCCTAATCTTGGGTAGCACTTACATGAGCAAAGCTTTCACGAACTACAAGGAATAAATATACTGCAATTTTCTAATGTTTTATTTTTCCTTTGCTGTTCTCCAGTGATGTTTGGGAGGGTTTATGTTCCAAAAACAGTCACAGTTCAGCTTCACGGTTACGTTTTTGCCATTATCCAATCTTTTCATATACATTAGTATTAAACATTTGGTTCAGCAGTTCTAAGACAGTCAGCAGTTCAGGATGAAACATTTCTTATAACTGCAGCATGAAGGGGTGGGGCTAAACTGTTGCATGTTAAATAGACAGATCCATGTAAATTAATTGGTGTTTTATAACCAATGAAATTGTGCTTGTTTTGCAGCCCAATGTTCATAAATGGCATAGGCAATACAACTTTGGCGGTGTGTTTGTGTGTGTGTGTGTGTGTGTGTATGTTATACATGGCCAAAGTGGCAGAATTACAGATGGGAGAAACTGGATTGAGAATATTAAGTAATGTCTTTCCATCGCTTTTCAGCTCTTTATCTGCCTGAAGGCTGCCAGTCTAAGAAGCGAGCAGCTGCTCCTAATGGGCAGAGAGGCAGTGCAGAGATTAGATGTGTATCCTGCTTCATGTAGGCTTGGCCAACACATGCACGCACGCACACACACACACATACACACACACACACGCACACATGCGCACACACACACACATGCAAAAGGGATACACAAAATGTATGTAGTAAAACATAATATCTTTTTTTTTAAAGAATTAATGTCTTGGAAGAATTCTCAAAGTACTCTATTCACCAAATGACCAACATTAGCTGCAACCGCTTTAGTTTAAAAAATGTAATTGCTGAAGCAGCCACTGTGTGGCTACAGGCAGGTATTTGTTTTCTGAATTCTGGTCTTCCTTAAGGACAGCTTTGGAAATGGCCAAGTTTGCACACACACATATCAAATCACATCATTTATTTATATTTTTATTTTAATGTCAGGTTTGGGTGGGGGGTAGGTTTCTTTTACAAATAAACAGCGTCAGTAAATGTTTTTACAGATTATTTTTTTGACTTCTCCACAGTTGTGTTTTTTGAATTATATTCTATTTATATTCTGGAATATGCTGACATCTAACAATGTATATAGATTTTTGTAGAGCAAAAGACTTTTAAGAACAAGTTGGCTTTTTTTCAACAGTGATATACAGCCATGGTCACTGTACAGGAAGGAAGGTTAATTGCCATTGATGCACACAGCTGGACTAAGGTTTGTGAGCTTGACGCACACCGTGAACCCAAGGGAGTGCAAAATCAAAACCATGGAGCTGCATGACATCGGTCATCCATTTTCTACAAGTCTCACATATTGTCTGTCAAAAATATGAGCACTAATACTTCTATACTAGTACTCACAATGTTGTTAAAGGAAAAAAGTATTTTGAATCAAATCTCTATCTACTATATTGCACCACCAAGTACCATGGACATTCACAATGTTAAGCCACTGGACACTTTTTGACTTCCGTAAATAAGCATTTAAAGTTCATGAATTTTATCAACCTAATTTTTCATGTGACAGGTATATTTTGAAATATTGGGAAATTATCTGGTTTGGATTGGTAGTACCGTGCATCACTGTTTTTAGAAAAGTCAAAGGTGTCACACTTTTCTATTCAACTGTCATCTTTCAATACACTGGATCCACCATTCAGTACTAAACCGTGTTCACTTCCACAAATGAGTTCAATTCAATTCAATTTTATTTATATAGCGCTTTTAACAATGGCCATTGTCACAAAGCAGCTTTACAAAATGAAATAAATGTGAAATGAATGTGTGTGTGTGAATGTGTGTGAATGAAATGCCCCTGATGAGCAAGCCAAGAGTGACGGCGACAGTGGCATGGAAAAACTCCCTAAGAAGGAAAAACTCCCGAAGAAGGAAAAACTCCCTAAGAAGGAAAAACTCCCTAAGTGAGCTTAAGACTAAATTAGCCTGAATAAATCTTTACGTCACCACCTGGTTTTCACTGCAGCCGTGACCAATGTTCAGTCATCAGGCTCAGGGTGGTGGATGGCTACCAAGCAGGGATACACACAGCTCACACTCCATAACAGCCAGATTGTCCGACTGAGGTTGGTAATTACAGTGTAGATGACCACACAGCTGCTGCTGCAGATCCATCCAGCCCCGTGAGTCAACATCCAGCACTTCCAGCTCCTCTTCTCCTCAATAATTTTCTGGAGTTTATGAAGGAGTTTTCTCTTTAAAATAGTGTTTATGTAACTATACAACTTCAATGTAATTAGACAGGGAAAACTCTCTTTCCTCTTTCTATCAGTCAGTAAAAGTTCCCAAGACCGCTAGGCACATCTGAGGCAACCTGAGCAAGGTACCGTCCCCACACACTGCTCCCGGGTGCTGTGTTCGTTTCTGCCCCCTGCTTCACTTGGTGAATGAGTTAAATGCAGAGGTGGAATTTCATGCTGTTCTCACTCTGTGCTGTGGCGTGTTCACGTATGACAAAATGGTCACTTTCACTTTTCACTTTCACTAAAACACAGGGTGGAGTCTGTCTGACCTTGAAACATCATCAGTAGAGATAAATCAACATGATAACTTACCACAACTGTATATGTTGAACAAGCTGATTTTTAATGATTAACAATGATTAACAATGTTTAAAAATGTGAAATTTTAAATGAAATTGGCCTTTCAGGCAGAAGCAGGGAAGGAAGGAATGAAGGGTACGTGAAGCTAAGTGATAGACTGCCACTTCCTATTCAAATTTATTTCATGTTACTCTTTGCAGTTCCTCATGTTGACTTAAACCGGAAATGTGATTTATCATAAATTGCACAGCCTGACCATTTTTAAAAAATAAAAAGTTATTTATTTTTTTGACATCTGCTCTTCTTAATCATTAATGAAAGAACATTACATCCACCTGCTGAAACGTCTGGCTTAATGGCTGAATATTAAAGAAGAAGATCTGACACATTGATCCTGCTGAGTTATGAGGTTAATTCGTGGCTGCTGATCAGGTGGACACCACTGCATGTTTTATCGAGCTCATACAGCCGCCGCCTGACTAATAGGAGAGGGGATGCGAGGACGTAAAAATAAATGGTTTCCAAATGGGGCTAGTTTTTAATGAAAACTCAAATGAATTGACTGCAAGCAACAATCCTTTTTCATTAAGTTGACATAAAATGAGAGTAGAAGAGTGCTTTCGGGAATGCTGTCCGAAAAACATGCACAAACAACTTTAATATTTTTTATGTAACTTTGTTATGAAAGTTATCAAACTTTTATAAACAAGTTTGTTTGGATGTTGACCTCTCATTTCATTTCATGCCGTATTACACCATGATATGAAAACTTGAGAACTTTCAGAAAATCAGTGCTGATGTTGTACCTCCAACATCTCCTGTGTTGGTTTGTTTTAGGATTAAGACTATAGTGAACAGAAGATGTGTTTGCTGGAGGGTTCTGTCAGTGTGGGCTGGAAAATTTGGAAAGAATGCTTCAGCTCCGGTTTGTTGTTGAACTGTGAATCATACCTTAACCTTCGTCTCTTAACATCTGTTAATGCAACAAACATCTGTCACTGGAACACGAAATGCTCCCACGGTTTAAGCAGAAGCTAGAATTTATAAACGATTGTAGAAAATTAAAAGATTTACAAGGTTTTATTATAAAATTTACAAAAATATCGTTGCGCTCTGTACTACCTTCCACATCCCTCGCTTTTAAACAGCTTTGTTTATTCGCACACTTTACACATGTTATATGGTTGGAGCCCCTAGGCTTCAGCCAATTAGATTGATTGCTCAAATACATTAGAATAGTGAGCTTTTAAATTGGATTAGGCCGACTAAGAGGTTGCAAGTAATGAATCAGGGCTGCAGCAAGATGGGCTTCCACCTGAAGAGGTCCAATCTAAACCCAACTGATGAGAAAACAATCCAATGTTGATCCTCTCAGAGGGATATTTAGCTGAGAATTGCTATGTCTGTCACCCAGAGGAGGACAGAGAGTGATGTGTGGGTCTTATGCCTGCATGGAGGTGCAGGAGCTGTGGCTGGAGCCAGAACCCCGAGGCCTTCCTCCTGCAGCTTATAAAGCCAGTGCACACGAGTGATTGGGAGGCAAATTGCTCATGTCACTTTTCATATGCATTGGATGGATTGTGGGTCTGAAGGCCTGGACATATGAAACTGTTATCTGGGCCCAGAGTGTAAACCACCATAATGTCTATCAGCACCTTTGGCCAGTACAGTAACCTTTCCTATTTTACGTACCTCCACAGGCCTTTGAGTATAACTCAAGTACCCTCTCATCCATATCAATGATTTTATCCTAAATTGTCCATTGGATATCAAAGTAATACAAACAAGTAGCACATTATTTGACACCTTACAATGTACTTCAAGCCAAACAGTTCAAACCAACTCACCAACTTGATTCATTTCAATTTTATTAAATCTGAGTTCCCTGACTATATTAAGCATGATTCATCATTTAGTTAAAAAATGATAAACATTCAAGAACGCCTCATGAATATGCTTGAGGAAACCAGGTAGTTTTCAGATTTAAAGAGTTAAATGGTGGGGGTCATGGGGTCTTCCCCCTGAAAAATCTGAAGGAATTAGATGACATTTGCTGCATTCTGGTGTTTAACAGGCTGTTTAACACCTAATTTTACCTACAAAAGTGACTTAATTCATCAACTATTTTAGAGACAGATTCAACAATTCAACAAGTTGTTACGCCTGGTGTGGTAAAGGATGCACAGACATGAACGGGTTAAATGCTTCAGCAGAGCTTTAATAAAGACCAACACAAAGTGTAAACAACTCAAGATTCCTAGACTTCTTGTAACGTCTCTGCTTGTAAGTTTTCTCACAACATAAACTCATTCCAGGCAACTTCCAGGATTCAGTCTTTGCATACTGTGTCTTTGTTTGCTGCGTCCTGGTTGCACTGTCTGTGGTGCAGGGCAGCTTACATGAGACCGACCTCTTCCAGGTCCAGAGCACACAGACACAGATCCTTCTCCACTCTGTGTGCTTAATCAGCCTCAGTCTGTAAAACACAACCTCAGTTAGTCTTTCTCTCAATGCTGATTCCACTCACTGCACTG
>JBBPDC010023857.1:2500-12669 GCA_037974485.1 Hemigrammopetersius urotaenia | reverse complement strand
ATACAGCTGGCCTGCCGTATCCATGAAGAGCGCACGTAAACTAACTGCGCTTAAGGTCCCCAATGTGGCACGCCTAATTTCTTTGTATAAACTCTTCTTAATTTAATGTATCTATTCTTTAACTTTTAATTTTTTGACCTCGACAGTTGTGAAAGGTGCTTATAAATAAAATGGGAAGGGCAAGTTAATTCATTATTATTGCATTAACGCATTATTTACTTAATATAGACAATTATTCTATCACACATTAACAGTTTTTTATTACAATTATTTTGAAGCTCGGACACTTCTCCTCACTCTAGCAGGCTCACTTGCTACGGAACACAGATTTATTGTGCTGCGCTTGACATCTCGCATGTCATCCAGGAGAGGAAAAGTGCTATAATGGTCCTCCCCCAAGCTCTGGAATCTGAAGGTAACTTCTTTTTCTATAACAAACTAGATAAAACATGAATGCCCTGCAGTGGCAAATAAGCTTTAATTTTATATTTGATTTTCTTACAAGTTGAAATTTGCAAGAAATATTTGAACTGCAGCTGTGTTTGCATACAGCAGTACTTTAAAAATAAAAGTACGCAATACACTACTTTAAAATTTTAACAAGGCTATTAATCACAATATCACTGTCCTGGAAATTTAATATCAATTTCCTGGAAATATTTTTGGTTTGAATTCAAAACAAGCATCAGCATGAAGAAACATCTGCCTCATAGTCCTGCCGCATGATTCATAATTAATCATGTTAGCCTACTGTGCACAGATGGAGTTTTTATTACAGTGAAAGGACTAATTATCAGGCGAGTCTGTTACCTGATAACAAAATGGCCTTTGCTCCTTTCTCAATCACATAAAGCTGGCTGGACACACCCAGCTTCAGGCTCCCATATCCAGAGATGGTTTTGTGTTTTCTCCTAAAAGGGTCCCAAACTTTTAATCTGTGAAACAACAAATCAGTGAGGCTCATTAAACCTATATCCCGAATTAACATTGGGCAACCACAAAATTGTCATTTCGTTTTGAAAAGTATGTGCATTGCATCAATTCCTAGAACATATTGTTTTGCCAGCATTTATGCTGTAGAGGGGGTGCTGTGTCTTCCTGGTAAAGGGGTCTTTCTGCAGCATTATTTTGTTATTACAGAATAATTGACACATTCGATCTAAATCCTAAACTGTAGCTCACACTTACTTGTTACACTGTGCAATGCCAAAGGCAATTCTGCTGGCATCGTTGGTAATGGCCACGCAACAAATTCCAGGCTCATTTTTTAGTCTCTTTTGAACCTGGAACAATAGAAGACAAAACAGTTCTGAAAACACATTTTGATATTCATACGGTAGGTCTATACATTTTTCTATTTTCAATAGGTCAACCATTTTCCTATTTGATTTTTTAAAGTGAAGTGAAAGTCACCCTTCTGTCATATGTGAACACACCACAGCATACAGTGTGAACAGCACAAAATTCTTCCTCTGCATTTAACCCATTCACCAAGTGAAGCAGCAGGCAGCCAGGAACACAGTGCCCAGGGAGCAGTGTGTGGGGTGGTACCTTGCTTGAGGGAACCTCAGCAGTACCACTAGCAGCCTTAGGAATTGAACCCACAACTTCCTGATCACAGGGCGAACACCCTAACCACTAGGCTACCAGCTGCCCCACGTGAGATTCAAATCTTGTCTGCAAAAGGTCGGCATAGCGACGGGTTTTCATTCCATCAAAGCCGCAGTTGTTAGAAGATTCATTGCATTTATGGATGCACAGTAGAAGGTTATATGTACAAAATGGCAGACTAGTAAATATGGGAAGCTTTTCAAGTCTAGTAAGTCAGCAAATTTGAAGTCGAGTCGACTAGTCATTTGATGACGTGATCACACACTGAGCAACTTTTATTAAAAGTTCTCTGTAACATTAACAGTCAGCACGACAATTAAACAAAACAAAACCAAGGCTGATACCTTTAATTGTTTGGTAAATTTAAGTGTACAACTGAGAGTGGAAAATTTGAAGCTGCAACAGGACAACTCCCTGCAGTGCTAGCATTAGCCATGTTAGCTAGCGGAGCAGTTTCAGAACGTCGGTACTGTTCTGTACTTTAACACGGACTTGCAGGTCGTGCTGTTTGTGTGACTAGAGTGAAGTATCATGTGTCTTCTCTGCTGCATGTCTCTCTTTGTGGGTTTGTGTTTAGATCAGCGGTGGCTGCTCTAAGACTACAAGGGAAGCTCCGCTTCCACTACTATGCTCATATATGCACTGTCGCATTTATATTGGTTTTAATAAAAGTGCGCTAGAACGCCTTCAATTTCATGACTAGCTTGTTCAGAATCAGGTATTTATTGTAGTGTTTGACGCGATTTTCATACATTTCCATGCAGCATAGCGCATTAAACCCGCCTGAAGCGCAGCTTCACTGGAGCTCTAAATAACAGGTCTTTTCAGCTCTCCTGGAATGACAAGGTGAACTGCCTGACTGGAAGTGCGGTGACAAAGAAAATGAACCTTCTCATAATTTACATACAAATAACAATGAATTTTATGATGAAGGCCTAATATGAGTTTCCCCTGTTTTCAAAGACTAGCAGCCGCCACTGGTTTAGATTCCCCTCGCGGGAATCGAACCAAGGAACACGTGTCAGCGTAAGCATGTCAGAGGCAGAGATTGCATTGCGTATACAAACAAGGGCAGAGAGGGAGGAAAAAAACACACGACTAGTCAACTTCTCTCAGGGGGCGTCGACAAGTGCCTCTGAAGTCAACTAGCCGACTTTTGTATTAGTGCCCTAGTTCAAACATATGCCCAGAACACTGAAAAAGCACAAAGGTACAAAGTATCCTGTTTTTGGGTGTATTTGTAAGTATTACAGTCACTGATAAATGTTTTTCATTGTTGGAAAAGATCATGTTATGCAGCATAAAAACTTCCCACTTTCAGATTATTAATTTTTTATTTTTAATTTGAGCTTTTCTCAGTTTCCCATATCACTCATATAAAGCATGTGACTAAAAGAAAATCTGCAGACATGTTGGCCTATTTCAGTTAAGATTATACATCCTTTCTTTAGAATAATGTTGCTTTATTCTTAAAGGCAATGTGAATCAAAAATCATAACACAATTTCCTAACTTACCGTGACAGTATCGGTGAAAGTCTTTGAGCCTTTTTGCTCAGTGATTGGATTATATATGATTATATTATATTTTCCCTGCATGCTGGTGCACAGTGATGTAATCAAAACTCAGTAGAGAACAAAAATGACACCACACTTCAGTTAAAGATTGCTGAAAACAGGAATTTTGTTTTTTAAACGACACCATGAATTGTCCTCAGTACCGTGAAAGACATGAACAAGGTTTTTAGGTTTTAACAAACGCACACTGTTGAGTTAACAAGAACATGGGGACCAATACCAGCTGCACCTTTCTGTAATTAGAACACCCATAAAGTAATATACTTTGACTTATAGAATCATGTGGGTCATTTAGTCCTTTACTTTCGATTCAATATAATATACTTATTACTTTCACATCATTAAATAACATTTTAAGGTACTTAAGAGACTCCAGCTGTTTGCATACCCTTCCACGCTGTGTGTCCCAGAGAGTGAGGTAAGGATACCGCTGGGCTTCACCATAGTTAGAAATAATCAGGTGGCATCCTGAGTGTGTTAGCGCTGCAGTACGGAGGCCTAGAAGGGACGAGCGATCTTCAAGTGTGTGTAGGTGCTCCTGGGAAACTACACTAAAGACATTCAGGTGATGAGCGAAGTAGGAGCATACCAGAACCTGACCAGGAGAAAGACAGGGACAGGGAAGGAGACGAGTGTGAATTAGTGGAATTAAAAAAAGAATTAAAAAGTCAGTGGGTTAAGACATATTTTTAAACCAAGGTGTCCCTTCTGAACATTACCTTTTCATCTCCACTGAGGATGTACTGGTCTATGGAGTTGTGTTTCTCTCTCTCTAAGCAGCACTGCTCTTCTTTCTCTCTCCGCACCTCACTCTCCTGCCTCCTCTTCCTGGCTGTGAGGCTCTCGGTGCGGAAATCCCACGGCATCATCAAACCTGTAGGCCAACACACCAACAAAGTTCTGAAGACACACAGGTTTGACAAAAAAGACAAAAGGCTTTTGAGAGAGCAAATTTCAGGAGGCACAGATAACTAGGAGAGAAAGTTTGGTGAGAAATCAAGTTTACTTATTTTTCTCTTAAACTCAGGGGCGTCAGAAGCATTTTAAATGTGGGTGGAGGTGGGGGTTTGTGTTAAGGGTCTGAAGTTTTCTTGAAATGGAATTGTAGTCTTTAATCACTATGACATACGATGGACTAAACTAAAAAGCAGTGAGATACCTACATTTTGCCTGTACTTTTTTTTTTTTTTTTTTTACAGTTAACAGTATGTCACACAGTGTCAGAAATCCCATAAGCAAGTCTCTCAGATATTAGATAAGTGTAGTTTGAGGCAAATGTGTGATGATTTAAGCATGCAGTTAGCACAATGCTAATTGTTAAGGTACACTATGTGGACAAAAGTATTGGGACACACCTGTTTTTCAGGGTTTGGGCTTGACCCCTTACTTCAATCCATCCATCCATCCATTATCTACCCCTTTTCTCCGCACTCAGGGTCGAGAGGCTGGAGTCATGCCCTGGACAGTTGCCAGCATGTCGCAGGGCCACATACAGAGACAGACAACCATTCATGCTCACATTCACAGGAAACCCACGCAATCACGGGGAGAACATGCAAACTCCATACAGAAAGACCCTGCACCAAACCTGGGAGTAGAACCCAAAACCTGCTTGCTGTGAGACAACCCCTTACTTCCAGTGAATCTTAATACGTCAGCACACCAAAACGCCATCATGTTTTCGACTTTGTGAACACAGTTTGGAGACTAACCTTTTCTTCCTAAACACACAAAGGAAGGTCCATAAAGAGTAAAGTGGATTTTGTCAGATGCCCTTATCCAGAGCGACTTACAATCTCATTAGTGCTCAGAATTAATGGGCACAAATTCTCACAAAAATCTCCAAAATTTCCTGGAAAGTCTCCCAAGAAGAGTGGAAGCTGTTATAGCTGCAAAGGGGGGACCAATTCCGTATTAAAGTCTCTGTATTTGAATGTAATGTCATTAAAGTCCCGGTTGGAATAATGGTGAGCATCCCGATACTTTTGTCCATAAAGTGTATGTGCATTTAGTCATTTCACTCTAGATCATGATACATTTAGGATAAGAAGAGAACTTTGATTACTGATATTAGAATTAATCGGTACCTTTTCTCTCTCCAGTTGACACAGTCTGTGACTGTGTGTCTTTGAGTGTGGAGCTGGACAGCAGAGACTCTTTGAGGTGTGGTTTAATGCGTCCTTTAATGTAGCCAGAATCCAGGTCCCACACTATCAGATGGTTCCTATAATCAACATATCAAACATAGAGAACTTTCATTTCATGTGCAATGTGCTACAATACCATACTGGCAACGTGGTGCAAAGCATTTAATATAAATGAAAATCTAACCTTAGACTAACCTTAGACCCTAATGGTCCAGTATGTGGGCCCACAAACTGATCAATCAGATTAATCGTGAATTAATAAACCTAGACCTATTAATCAGAAAATAATATTATCTTTGAGTTCCTCTAAGTTGCACTTTTTCCCTCTTGACATCTGTTTCAAGGTAGAGAAAATAAAGACCACAGATTCAGACCGGTTTTCAGACAGGCTGAGCAGCAGCTCCCCTCTCAGAAGCCGGTAGTCCTGCTGAGGGCAAGGCACAATGAAGAGACCGGACTGCCTCTTAATGTAGCTTCTGGTGAGAAGATCATACACCAGCAGTGTCTACATCAGTCCAGCAAGAAAAAAATGTATTAATATGTTAATATGCACTCATACTCATCCTATGTATATTCCAATATCTCACGATAGTGACATGTACTGCATATTTGAAGTTCAAATGAATAAAAAATTAAATAAATACATTTATATTGTCTCCCATCCCAGTTTGCAGCAGTTACATAATTACCACACATGTAAAAGCCCCATGTCCTACATTTTTCTGGGGTTTAATTTTTTTACCGCAAAGTTCACTTATGACATTTATTTTTATATGAAGGTTTCCCAAACTCTCCATATGAATTAGATTTAAACAGGCTGTTTTTGTCTACTGTACTGTTACTGTGCCTTTAAGAATGATTTATGTAAATGACCTTGGTTCCGATTGACTGCCTTGTTTTGTCAGCCTCATACACAAAGCAGTCTGGGTTGAAACACTATCATACATTTGAACTTTCTCATAAATAGGGCAAAACTGCTTGTGAGCTGAACAGGAGGGTGTTTGTGATGCCGCTGTTTTTGTGACATCACAAGAACAGTGAATTCAAAACGGTCCATTTCCATCATGTTATCATTGATAAATGATATGCTAATATGGGACTTGTTTAAAACAGGAAACAGGAGTAAAATGGAATAGCAGACTCAAAAGACTGTGGTGTAGAGTTTTTGGGGTCAAGACAGTAAATGACTGGCCTTGAGTGATGACTATGTATTTGTATGTATTTTCTTTCCATTCTTTATTTATCGAGAACGTATCTGTTGATAGGAGGCACAAGCAACTTATATCCCATGTTTAATTAACTGTAACACTTTGTTATTTTCCTTTTCCATGATGATGCCATTGTAGCCATTGTTAAACATAAAGCATAAAAATGTGCAGCGTTTTGGTGCTGCACTGCTATACCTGGTACACTGGTGTGGGTGTATCAGTGAAGGTGGCCATCCCGCGGTCGGTTAGAATGTACAGTTTCAGGTCACGGGCCAAAGCCACATCAGAGCTGGAGAATAAGCCATGCTCCACTCGAACTGGCTGACCCCTGAAACGCGCCCGGCTTATGTTCCACACCCGCACTGTGCCCTGATGTATCCCACGACACACTACATAACTGGACATAGGTAAAATGACAGCATTCATTACATTTGCTTGATCTTACGATATAAGGTTACCCATATTTCCACAACACTTCAGTCTGTGAGAAAGTTAAACGTTATATGAAATATCGTTGATGTTGGGGTTCAACAATATGATCAAAATATGTTACATATCACAAGGGTCTTGAATTATTGTATTATTATTGCAATAGTAAAGGCACACTCAATAATGCAACATAGTTAACAAAACTGTTGTCTATTCTTGTGTTACAGGAATATCTTTATTCATCAAAACACATCCAGGAAGACTCATCTGAAGCTGCTATAGCACACAATGCAAAACACTGTGGTTAATTAAATGGCACATTTGTATATTGCAGTTTTGTGTGATAGCACAATTACAAAGATTAATATCACAGAATCAGTTAAAGGGGACATATTATGCAAAACTCACTTTAGCTATAATTGGTCTATGGGCTACAAAACATGTCCATGTTCTTTGCACAAAATCACTCTCACATAAGGAGATCTCACCAGCTTTACTATTGACAGTTTCAGTCCCTTTCAAAATGAGCCATTTAAGGGCTCTGTCCCTTTTATGCATATAAAGCAGTAGAGACCCAAATGGAAATACAGGATGCAAAAAGTGAGTTGTGCATAATATGTCCCCTTTAACAAACTATCTATTGCACAGTTTATATCAGTCATTAGAGGCGACATTGAAGGTCTTTGGCACAACACAGAAGTCATTAAGGAGCTTTTAGTGTGGACACATTGGTTTATTACGGTTTCAGCCACAGCAGTTATGACAGGTGCATATCTACCTGGGATATTTGTCCATGGGTGTAATTTCCTGTGTGCCATCACTCTGTACCCTGTGGATATTGTATGTAAGGGTCTGGTCATTGATTCTGGAGGTCAGGTTCCACAGGCGCAGGTAACGCTCTCCCATACAGAAACCCATACAGAACTGCAGGTCAGAACATATACCTGCCAAAGAAAAATGACCGCAGAAAAGAGCGGGCTTGGTCATAATGAAAGAAAGCAGCTACTGTTGGAAACTGTTTGCATGTTCTTAGCACACTGTAACAATTTCTAATCGTAGCTGATTTTCATATTTTATTCATGAGAAAGAATTAGTCATTTGTTTTCTGCACATACTGTATTTTTTCTGATAGTGATGTCAGCACTCAACATTTCCAGATGTTTATACCACATCTGGGCAAAAATATTTTCAATAAGTGTTTTTTGTTAAAAAAAAGTGTTTTTTGTTAAAAAAAAAAAAAACTTTTTAAAAAACCTGCTCTACTTACAAAAGAGGACACTTTGACAAATATGAATTTGAATGATGTAAAATGAACTCAAAGCATTTGCGAATTGTTGTTTTAAGAAACTATCAGATGTACATGTCTGAGATTGTCCCAGGTTCTCTATTTGACCTGCAGTCAGAAGGCCTGGGAAGCGTGCCATGTGTTTATGATCCTCTGTCTCTAGATTCCAGGTGATGATCTCCGTGGTAAGGCTGTGAGTTGAGGGGCAAAAGACCACAGCATGGGTCCCGCCCCTGTTGATGGTAACCTGGGAAATGTAGTCCTGACTGCAGCCCAGGATGGAGCGCAGGTACTGAAAAGAAGCAGTGCTGAAGAGCTCGATCTGTATTATATCACTCTGGCTCTTATAGGGGTACCTGAGGTCAGAGAGGGGAGAACAGATTTGAGCTAAGGAGTTAAGGAGACAGGGATGCAGGGAATGCTGTTTAAATGTATATTAAGATTATTTAGCTATTAATGAACTTGATGAGACATTTATACCCTTATAACGATGGACACAAACAGAGGTATATTTTCAGGATATTCTCAGTTGTAGTTAAGTGGTAAAAACATGCAAAGCCCAAAACATTGTTTGATATATCTTTAATAATAACCCTTTAATATTAAAACGTTTTCCACTCAAAAAGTAGCATCTTAGGATTAACCACTGTTGTTTCTTAGCAACCACTGGTGGTGAAAAAGTGTACTGTATTAAGCCATAAAAACGCAGGCAAAGCACTTTCCAGTCTGAAGGTGATTACAAACAAATTCACTTTTTTGCTATGATTTACTACAGTTAGAAGATTTTCATTTTAGAAGGTTTTAGAAGGTTTTAATTATGGGCTCTGCAAAGCAAAAGGTGGAGCAACAAGTACAGATCACTGCAGTGTATTATAAATGCAGTATAATGTGTCTGCCATTACCTGCAGAAGAGCAGCAAGTATTGGGAACTCATCTCTACAGCCTGTATGGAGGCAGCTTCCTGCTTAGCTTTTACCGTTACCAACACTGACCCAGCTCCTGCACTGAACACAGCAGCCTCTGTCCCACTCCTGAGAGAGAGGAAGAGAGAGAGAGAGAGACAGAATTTCATTAAAAGCTACTTCAATACTTTATTAAAAAGTCTAACATAATCCCTCTGTGGCCACAGCAGCCCAAGAAAAAAGTAAACAGATCAGATCTTAAACTCAAACAGCCCACTAATGAGTCTCACAGAGCCCATTTGCTTCTCCATCAGCACACCACAGCATGGTGCCCTCACTGGTTATACTCACTCGCATGAGATTTTACCTGACCATTATCTGCCATATGAACAACTGGCAATTAGGAAGTTTAAATTCTGCTTCCCACTTGTTGACACTCAGCAGTTCTCAGCTGAAAATGCAGCTTAAACTCAAATAAACAAACATTATTCACCGCTGCCCTCTAAAGGTGGTAAAGGAGCAGACAAAAGTATGAACTTCAGAAAAAAGACCCGATTTTTATTCTGTTCGTAAACAGAAGGAAGACGTAATCATACACGCATTCATGGCCACCCATAACAGCACAGTAATAGAGTGTTATGAAATGGATTATAATGTAATTATAAATAATCATCTAAAGTGGAAGATGTGCAATTAGCTTTGCTGGGCAGTCTGCCATTTGTCATAATTAGCCACTACTTTGAACAACAAACACCGACTCGCATTACCTGGCAACTCAGTGACCCGACTGACAATATATGTGTGTGTGTGTGTGTGTGTTAAATATGAAAGCGATATCTCCAGACTAATTACATTACGAGAGAAGGTTTAATACATTTAATCATCCCTGCTCTCATTTAGCAGCCTGCTCATCCTATCAATCACATGCTGACATTAAAGAAAGATAAATAACTACTGGAAACCGCACTGATCAGTGACAGGCAGACACGCACACGCACACACACACACACA
>JBBPDC010023820.1:0-12670 GCA_037974485.1 Hemigrammopetersius urotaenia | reverse complement strand
ACATCAGTGCTTAAGAATTCCGCAACTGTTTCTTACCTGAAAACAGCTTAAATCTGAGTCAGCTATTTAACCGAGATGCTGCAGTCAGAGCATCTATACAACAACTGTCCAAATAGTCCAAATAGTCCAAATTCTAGAATCCAAACCTGTTTGAGTTTTTATTGTAACTGCACCTTCCAATAGCTCAAGCATTCTGCCTCAGTAATATCAAGGCCCTTTTATCCCCCTATACAAAAGTAGCCTACAGTCTCCTTAACAAGCAACGACAAAAGTAGTCTACCCCTTCTTTAATAAGAAATAATCTATACTACCTGCATCCTGCTGTCCCGTTCTGGAATGGAGTTGTTGTAACCGAGCTGATATTGAGTGTAGAGGACGCAGAACTAACACTGCCAGATGTGCTTGCAGTGCTGTTGGACTGAGTGGTAAATGTAAACAGCGTTTGTGCCGGTGTGGCAGAGGCAGCGCTGGGGCTGGGGCTGGGGCTGGGGCTGGGGCTACAATTAAATAATTGCTGCTCAAACAGATTTTTGACCTGGAAAACATGCAAAGTAGATCCTCAAGTAGAAATGAACTGTATACATAAAGACTGAAACATTTTTTAAAAATGTAACATCCAAATCCACTTCAGCCACACACACACAGCCTAACACAAGTGCAAGTTGTGTACTTACCTGAGTTTTAAGTGCTGACTCATTAACAGAAACATTCTGAACACTAATGTTCATCCAGTAGAACACATCTGCAAAATATAATCAATTCGTTTTCCACTGTCTTTGTAACATCAGATAATATTATGATATAGGCCTGGGGTGGGCAAACTATGGCCCGCGGGTCACATCCGGCCCAGTGGTCTTTTTAACATGGCTCATTAAAGACTGGTGTGGTGCAATAGGTGCAGTAATACATTGACTTGATGCGCATCTCGACCTCATCTCGGGGGGTTGGCCGTGCACCGGATAGCTGTTCTGGACTTTTCAAGAACGCACAGGTTGCCAGTCCACCCCTGGCTGAGTGACACAGATTGGCTTTGTGATTTAGCTTTTGTTGGGGACATGCTGACACACATGATTGAGCTGAACATGAAGCTACAGTTTGTGCATGAAATGTACATAAACGTCAGAGCCTTTAAAACTAGCTTTATACTCAAAGCAAATGTCAAACAAGTCACTCGTTCATTTCCGCACACTGGCTTTGCTGATAGAGGCTCCTCGACATGTAAAAAAAAATACAGGAAATCACTGGATGACCTGCGTGGAGAATTCTGTCGCCGGTTCTCTGATTTTGGAAAAATTGACAAGTTCCTTCAGCTAGTGTCACGTCCCTTCACACAAGACCCTAAAACAGTGTCACAGGAGTTGCAGTTGGAACAGAATGATCTCCAATGTGACACCGTCTACTAGTGTATGCTATTAGTAGATTGCTCTATTCTCTGCTTTGTTTTCCTGTCTTTTCTACCTATCAAAAAATGTAACCTGACTCGGAGAGCTTTGCACAAGAATTCCAATGTGGACATGGACTGCTGGTCTCATGCACAAATGGCAAATAAAAATCTTGAATTTTGAATCTTGAATCTTGTATCATCTTAAACTGGAGTTTTATGCTTCATTAAGTGCAGCCACATTTCCAACTACCCTGAAGATGGCTGTTGTCGCTGGTGTTGTTTGGCTCTCAGATGTGTGTGAACAGATTTTTAGTGTGATGAACAACAACAAAGCACCCCACAGATCCCAGTTGAGTGATAAACACCTCAGATCTGTTCTGAGAATTGCCACAACAAAACTGACACAGATGAATTGGCAGCACTGTTCCCACTAAAAGTGAATGTAAGTATTAACACTCTAATGCCTTTTAAATGTTTATGTTTGATATGCATGCATCTGGAGCTGACCCGGCCCATCTGTCAAATTTAAAAAAGTCAATGTGGCCCCTGAGCCATAAAGTTTGCCCACCTCTGATATAGGTAATATGCTTGTCAAAGGAAATGATGTTCAATCATGAAGAAATGCTTTTACATTGACAGTACTTACAACCCCACTTTTTGGAGCATATGTAACACGCAGCTGACTCTAGAATGAAAACATGTGAAAAAAAGAAATGTATATATATTACATGGTGAAATAAAGCATGGTGTAAAACATGCAAAAGCAATGTATTCTCACAATAATATAATAAGATAGGAATACAAAGCAGTAGAGAAAATAATAGAGAGCCAAACAAGGGAATGAACAAACCAAAGCAGGGGGTATTTTAACAGGACTGAGGAAAAGTCTGTCTTATTTCAAGGGAAAGTAAGGGAAAGGATCCCGACTTTCCTTTAATCCTGTTTCATGTAACAGTATCCAGGGGATCAGAAAGAGGGAAATCAGGAAGTCAAAAAAAGTCTTGAGCACAGAACAATGCAAGGCAGAGTGTAAGTGTATGTATGTGTGAACAATTGCTACCTCATTATGTGCATAAATGAGGTAGTAATTATCAAGAAATTTGATCATTTACTTTAACAGGCAAAATAAAATATTTTCACTGACATAAATATAAAACTTAGTTCTATTTGGTAAACATAAACAAATTTAGAAACTGACACCTGTAACACATTCCAAAAAAAAATGGGACAGAAACAAAGTAATACTGAAAGGTTATAAAAGCTGTCCACACATACATGACGATGCAGTAAACACACTCTGTCTTGTTTTGTTCTGTGCTCAGGACTTCTGTTTTGATTTCTTTCCTTTCTGAATCCCTGGTTAGACCTGTGTTTGTTCCATACCTGTAGGTGTTTTCTGTGAGGGTCTGTGCCTGTCTAAACCCTGTATATGTTTATATTTCTGAGCTCTGTGTGTTTCTTTAAGGGATGTTGCCCATGTGTTCCTTGTTCCGTTAGCCCTTTCTGGAGCCAGAGCTGACTTTGTTTGCTGCCTGTTGTTTGTGTCCCATTTAGCACAACCTGCGTAAAATATACATAAGCAGTAAATATAAAAATGAAATGATGTTCTCTGAGTTTTTGAGTAATTAAGTAAAAGCTTGATAGAATAATTTACCTACCTCTACCTCTCTACCTCTGTTTGCATATTTAGGGAGTCATGGGAGATTGTAAAGACCAAGGGCAGAATGTGCATAACCTTAGAACCCTTAGGAGGTATTGCTTTAGAAACTGTAAGACTACTGTGACAAACATAGCCACCTGGGCTACAAGAGTATTTCGGGAAATCATTGTTGCTGAAAACAGTCCGTCACTGTGTCAATAAATGCTCCCTGAAAGTGTATTATTCAAAAAGGAAGCTACACATTAAATTTGTGCAGAAATGCTGGTGAGTTCTCTGGGCCTGAGCTTATCTGAGATGAGGCAAAGATGGCCCCTAAAGTCACACATGAACCACAACACAATGTTAACAATGTGAAATTCTGTCTCTGCATGTAACCCATTCACCAAGTGAGGCAGGAGGATGCCACCAATGAGGGGCACCCAGGGAGCAGTGTGTGCCACCTTGCTTGATGGTACGTTAGTGATGCCACTAGCTGTTCTGGGATTCAAACCCTCAACCTTCTGATCACAGGGGCAACTCCATAACCACTAGGTCACCAGTTCCCCCCAAGATGGACCAAAAACAACGGACATGTGTTCTGTAGTCAGATTAGCCCATGTTTCAGCGTGTTTTTTATTTTTTTTTAGAAAACTGGTTCTACATGCAAAACCCAGCATCTGTGATGGTATGGGGTGCATCAGTGGCCATGCAATGGAGAAACTGTAAATGTGTAAAGGCCCCATTAATGTGGCGGCTTACATTGGAAATGTACAGAAACATATGCTCCCATTAAGACAACACTTTGGTAGAGGGATGTTTTGATACAGGGGGGCGTGGAAATGTGAGTTCTAGCAGACATTATGTTGATTTAGCCACCTGTTGTAGTGTGAGATTCTGTGCTGACCGCTGAGGTTGTATCCGTGAATGTAGTTGTGGTGGTTTCATTTGCGGCCTCTGAAAAATAAAAACAGAGGGAGGAAGATTAGTATCCCATGCTTTTGCCATTTTAAAACAAAGTCGGAAGTTACTCAGTAGCAGTCTTGATAGTCTGCTAATTATTCAAAACCTCAACATTCCAGTCCAGCACAAAAAGACTTTTCTGTACAAAATGGAATTTCTTGTATCACACCTCTGAGACTGCTGTAAGAATATTTAATTCTAATATTCAGACGGGCGAAGGCCCTAATTGAAAATACTTACAGAAATGGGACAAATGGAGAAGGTAATGCAGAACACAGAAATGGCTGATTTAATTTCAGTTACACAAAGTGTTACATTAGTCAACTGTGGGTCCTCAGACATTTCATTGACCTTTTTGTCATTTGACTTGACCCCGAAAAATGTGGAAGCTATTTGATGTAGGAGTTGAAAAGATATTGATGGTGAATTACCTCAGAAGATACATTCTCAAGCTCTCAGTGGAAGACCAGTACTTGCATACTATAACATGAACAAACATACTGCTGTGTTGTAGTTATGGACTGGGACTTTCCTCCTTCCACTTCATGGTGATCTGTGGATGCCTGTAGCATATTGCTCCAGAAATCTAACAGAGCAAAACCACACTATGGCCAGAAAATGAAAGCCTTGCTGGCGAAATTCAACCACAAGCCGCTAGTACTTCTTTAATAGATGCAGCCTGGACAACATACTTTTATGATGTCAGTAACCTCCTATGAGGATCATGAGATTCAGCCCTGTTGCAGAATATGCTCCAGGCGAGACCATGGTCATATCAGACACCCTGTCATGCAGTCTATTGGTTTATAAGTGCAGAAACTGACACACATGGCAAAATTGCATGCAAAGTGGCTAGTCTAGTAAGGGAGATCCACATGTCTACCAACTAGATAGATGAAATCAGATACATTAAAATGCAGAAAAGAGGCAGACAGCAATAAATAATAACTGTGTAAAACTCAGCAGGACAGAGAATGTGCAGTATATAATAACCAGAGGGACATAATATAAGTGGTGCTTAAGGCAGAAGAGCTCTGGGTGTGTATGAATAGTGAAGGGAAAGGAAGAAGTTCACTTCAAGGTTATGCTTGTATGGATGGAGAGAAAAGAGGAGGTGTGAGGATATGTTCAAAAACGAGCTTAATATTTTTAGTACAAGGTTGTAATATCCCTAGATAAAAAAAAAAAAACACAAATCTGACATAATATGTATTATGATTTACATGGGTTTTGGGGGACTTTTCCTATTTAGAGCCTGTCATGTTTTTTGTGGCTGACTGTCAGAGAGGTCAGTGATATAATGACACATTTTAAATTTGCTACAGTGGCAAACCATGACATTATTTAGGTCTGCGATTCAGGATACATTTTTGCTTATATTACAACGTCAAAATTATCTAACCAAAGAAATAGAAAGTCCTAGTGGCATCCTATACTGGTCACACTTCTGTAATCATGATGTGTCTGGCCTTACCTTTGGGATCAAGCAGGACCAGGACCAGGACTGAGAGCAGTATATGATCCCCAAGTTTCCACCGTCTAGTGTGCAATCTAAAAAGACCCATGCTCACCATCTTTTTCCAACATACACTGGCAACATTAAAGCTCACTACTAACCAGTGCTCCAAAGTCTCCTTCACACTAAACACATATCAGCAAGTGCAAGAGAACACACAAATTCAAAAACTGCTTTGGAGACATAAGACTAGTTCCTATTCCACGGAACCACACGTCATTGTTACACCGGCTCGTCCCTCCAGCACACATGAAGCACTCTCGCAGACGTTCGTGGTCTTTTTGCTTTTTATTGTAAACACAAAACATAAGCAGCACGAGGGCTGAAACAAACAAACTCCAAAGGCTAGAACGATGGTGCATAATGGGTGAACCCACAACTAGAACCCCCACTGTGACAAACCTATATACACCCAGTGATACCCTACACCTGTATACTGGTAATGGCCTCATTCAAACCAGCTGTGGCTCATGAATGAGGCCAAACCCCCAACGTCTACCCAAGGGTGCCCCCTAGTGGCCACCCTCTGCTGCTGGACCCCAGGCGTAACAGTACCCCCGCCCCAATGGCGCAACTCTCGGGGCGCCCAGAGCCCAACACCCTACAAAACCCACCCCACAACACCAAAAAAGGGCGGGCAAGGACAGCGCCCCCGCTCCCCATCCACGTCCCCCCCCCACTGTCCATGTGGCCAGGCTGTCTTCCCCTCAGCCCGGGTGATGCGGATGTGGACCGCAGGGCGCTGTCCTTGTCCCACGGTCCTGGTTCCTCTACCTGGAACCCCTCAGTGTCCTTTATGGCTGTCCCACCACCAGGGAGGCCTTCGTCCGGCAAGGTGCCTTTAGCGCTCACGTCCAGGCTATGTGTCCACTGCCATGCACCGCACCTTGCCGTGAGCCTCCCCCGTGGCTCGCTCATGTGGTCCCGCATGTAGGACCCTCTGTGGGCCTCGGCTGGGCGCGCACCACGCCCTGCGTTGTCCTGCTGGCAGACCCCACTGTGGCTCTCAGCTGGGCGCGCACCGCGCCCCGCGTTGTCCTGCTGGTAGGCCCCACTGTGGCTCTCGGCTGGGGGCGCACTGTGCCTCGCGTCATCCCCAGGGCCGCCGGTACCTCCCAAGTCCCTCTGGCCTGTCTGCAGTGAACCTATGCTAGTGGACCTCTCCCTATACTCTCCCCTACTAGCTGCCTCCTCTACCCCCGGGACCCCACACCTAACCTCCCTAACCCACGTAACCCCCCCCCTCCAAAAAACCCCCCGGCTTTTGGGGGTAAGAGCCCCGGCTAAACCCCCAAAAACCCGATTAGCCAGGCTAGTCGACACATTACGTAGCCTATCGGGACCTCTAAGCTAGCAGGAGCCTCAACTACCACAGGAAGAGGAATGAGCGGCTCAACTGGCCCTCGCCTATCCCTAGCGGGCCCAGGAGATCCAGCTCTCCCTCTCTGTCTATTACTCCTGCTACTCTGTCCTCTACTCGGCTGCACATGCTATCTGGCTCTAGCCTGGTTGCTGGGGGGTGACGCCTTGGTGCTGGCGTGGGCAGCTGCTCCGGGAAGAGCAGCAGGTCTTGTCTGGGTGTGTGTGGTGGGAGATTAAGTCGGGGCACTGGTACGGGATGCTGACTTTCCTGTGCTAAGCTCTCTGTGGTCATAGCTAAGCTACCTATGCTATCAGAGCTAGGGGCTAAGCTAACAGGGCTATCAGCCAAGCTACCTGGGCCCTGAGTAGGATTTTTCTGCCGGGGAAGACGAATGGAAGGCGGCAGCTCTTTCGTCCGGGGTGCGGGCACGGGACACTGGCTTTCCGGCTCAGTCTTGTCCCTAACCGCTGCTTCGTTGCCCCTCAGAACCGCAGCCTCTCTGACGCTCGGGACCGCAGCCTCTTTGACTCTCGGGACCGCAGCCTCTCTGACACTCGGGACCGCAGCTTCATTGACGCTCGGGACCTCTGCAGCCTTGTCGATGCTCTGGACCTCTGCAGCTCTGACGCTCTGGACCTTTGCCTCTCTGATGCTTGGGCCGGCAGCCTGTACGCGAGGGTACACAGCCTCCTCGTCATTGTCACAGCTTGGGCTTGCCGCCGGTTCGCGAGGGTTCACCGCCTCCTCGCATTCTATCAGCGTCGACTCTTGGCTGTTTGCATGGACGTGAGGGTACACAGCCTCCTCGCCCTTGTCGCAGCTTGGGCTTGCCGCCGGTTCGCGAGGGTTCACCGCCTCCTCGCCTTCTCTCAACATCGCCTCTTTGCTGTTTGAGTGGACATGAGGGTACACAGCCTCCTCGCCGTCTGCACATGTTACCTCTTCTTTCTTTGCTGGGACGCAAGGGTACACAGCCTCCTCGCTGTCTGCGGCTTGAGCTCGGAAGGTTTGGGCCATGTTCCAGTCCGGTAGAGCGAGGCTGGCTCGTGCGTGCAGTGGTGGAGGCTTTTCCACTCTGTGCCTCACTAGCCACCGTGCTTCTACCTGCAGCTGAGTTCGACAGTCCAGGTACTGGAGCATGAGCAGGATTTCCTGCTTCTTTCGCGGTCTTGCTTCTTGCTGAGGCTGTCCCCCGAGGGACAAGGGGACCGCCGTTTTGCCTTTTGATCTGGTGGGTTCATCTGTTACACTGGCTCGTCCCTCCAGCACACATGAAGCACTCTCGCAGATGTTCATGGTCTTTTTGCCTTTTATTGTAAACACAAAACATAAGCAGCACGAGGGCTGCAACAAACAAACTCCAAAGGCTAGAACGATGGTGCATAATGGGTGAACCCACAACTAGAACCCCCACTGTGACAAACCTATATACACCCAGTGATACCCTACACCTGTATACTGGTAATGGCCTCATTCAAACCAGCTGTGGCTCATGAATGAGGCCAAACCCCCAACGTCTACCCTCTGCTACTGGACCCCAGGCGTAACAGTTATGAGTTATGCAAAGAGTTTGTAAATACTGTACCCACATACAGACACAGTTTTTCTTGATTATTCCCTTGATAAGTCTTCAAGCTGATTAGAAATCTGAATCCCTACTTCTAAAAAACAAACTAGAACAAAACCAGTCAAATAGAGAAAAAAAACAAATGACTGCAGAAAATGTGTCTTGCTGAAATCAGATGTGCTAAAAAAAAAAAAAAAACTAATTAGAGCCAACCACCTGAACAAGGCCAGTAACGTTGTCACTCCAACAGTCCAATAGGTTACAGTAGTCTGACAACTAAAATGGTGTGTTTCTCATTACAAAGAATAGTCAAAAAGTGAAACATGCTTGTTTAAGGATAAGGACACTGAAAAAATGCGTCAGATGTATTCATTTTCTACCACTGAATTTATGGAGATGCTCATTAAAAAGTTCTAAGCTCATTCTAGTGTTTACACAAACATGAGATCAGCGTACGCAGCATCCCCCTCTCGGACTTTCTGACCTCACTACAGTAATGCTCACTCCAACATACAATACACTGCTGAAGAGAGCTGGAAGTGCTCAGAGCATCCAGGACCATGTAGCATGACTGCTCCGTATCTTTGTGTTTTAACCGCCCACACACCCATTTCAACATCTCAGTTTATTTAGTATTAGTAAGCTGTGCCCTGTCTAAACATGTGGATAGAGAGAGTTATTTCAAAATATCTTTTGTTTACGAGTGTTTGTTTTCGCTCGCGACACACTGTTAATGCTAACCTCTAATGCTAATGGTTTTTTAAGCGATATAGTTTTCTGAATCTGAATATTCATTTACCTTTACATTTTCTTGTAGGGGGTAATGCACTGAACTGAGTTTAATACAAAATTAAATTGTTCTGGGAGCATATTTGGGGTTTACAATATAAACATTTTTAGACATTTTTTTTACCGAAACACAACACGTTTTTTCACTATAGACGGGGGTTCTTGCAAAAAGCAGGGGATTACTGTATACATGTGGGAATCTTTTCTCTCTTGTGGAGCGTTCTCAGATCAAAGTGCATGGTTTACCAGGGCTCATCCAGCAAGACCCCCTCATCTCCTGGACCCAGCACAAGATACTTTAATGGGGTCCAACCTGTTGGGAGCTATGTCTCCAGATGAAGGCTGAGACGTGCTCAGGGGAGTCTGAGGCCCCAAAGTCGACCTAGAGACCATTACCGTCCCATACCATAACCTGGCTAGGGTATTCAGTAAATGTAGGACAGTCCAACTTGCTCCACACAGACTCTATGGCCTTGCCATGGACCTTCAGCCCAGCATGGTGCCACCCCGCAGCTGACTGTTCTCTCTCTCTCTCCCCCCGCCCCACAGACCTCAAGATGTGTCTGGCCTTACCTTGGTGAACAAGCAGGACCAGGATCAGGACCAGGACTGAGAGCAGTATATGATCCCCAAGTTTCCAAGGCCTAGTGTGCCATCTAAAAATATTTATGCTCACCCTCTTTTTCCAACATACACTGGCATAAAAGCTCACTACTAACCAAACTCCTTCACACTAAGCACATATCAGCAAGTGCAAGAGAAACACATCACACAAATTCAAAAACTGTTTTGTGGACATAAGACCAGGGGCCTGTTTCAGAAAGCAGCGCTAAGAAACTCTGGGTTTAAACCTAAACTCTGGGTTGACTAACTAGGAGCTGTCAAACTGAGTTTTCGGTTTCAGAACAGGGGATAACAGTTTTTACACAATTCTGAGTTAAATTAACCCTGAGTACAGTGCATGCACAAGGACGCAAAGAGGCATCATCAATGGAACGCGGATAAAACGAGTCACCATGGCAATGGGAGACAAAAAGACTCTTGCATTTTGTTTCTCTTTGGTGGAGCTGGAGCTATTAATGAGCTCATTTGCAGACTATGAACATATATTCAAATAAAAAAAGCAATACCGTGACAGCCGCTAAAGAGCGTCAGCAGGCATGGCAGAAATTTGCCGACCAAGTGAACGTGTAAGTACTGATGAGAAAGATTGACATACATTTAAGAAGTGTTACGAGTTTACTTACATAATCTCCTTCATTTAATGATGGAACCTTGATAGGAATGTGAGTTCCATCTATCTAGCCAATCACACCTGGAAATCCTGAAATATATCATTTGGAAGGAGACAGGCAGGAAATGAAAGAAATATAAAATGGAAAATGTAAAGCTTTCCGTTAGCACTTTTGTGTGGTAATGCTAAAAGTTTAGCAATTGTCTCTCATCACATGAACTGATGAATACTTCAAATCATAATGCCTTATACTAAATACGAGTGATGAGTGATACCTGCAGTTTTGTGGAATTCTTCCTTGATGATTCAACTGGGTCTGACTAGGAAACACCACAAACGTGTACAGTGAGCGTTTGAGTGCAAGAGTCACATTTCTGACACAGCGGCAGACGGGTGCCTTGAAAACGTGTTCAGCATCACCAATATTACACAGAAAACTTCCATTTGCTAAGAAACACTTTATACAGGGGACGTGTTCAGAGCTGAGAGCATGTCCACAATGTGTTTTGCGAGCGACACGGGGTCTGAGAATATTGTTGAGATAAATGATAGATTGTGCTGAGAAACGGAAACGCTCTAACAGAACATCAGGTCACAATAAAACATCCAACCAGGTTATGATCACTCTCTCCCGACAAAGATATCTCCTGAGAATTTGTGACTTGATGTCAATGGGTTTGTCGAGGAACGGGCACGCCATGTCAGAGCACTTACGTCCTTTGGTTTGAGGGTGGAGTTAAAGTGGAGAAACTTCGGGTTACTGGAGTAAAACCTGCTAGCGAGCAGGTTAGCTTCAGGGAGCATGTTGCCACAGTAACTGACTCAGAGTTTGGCTGAACTGGCTTTCTGAAACCAGAAACTCCATGTTTCCTTCAACACTGAGTCAAACATAACTAAACCTGCTTTCTGAAACAGGCCCCAGTTCCTGTTCCACGGAAACACAGGATATGAGTTATGCAAAGAGTTTGTAAATACTGCACCCAGATACAGTTTTTATTGATTATTCCCTTGATAAGTCTTCAAGCTATGATCATACATTTCAATCCATATTTCTAATCTAAAAAACAAACTAGAACAAAACCAGTCAAACAGAGAAAAAAATACTAATGTCTGCAGACAACAAGGCCAGTGACATTGTCACACCAACAGTCAGGCAAAATCCAGTTAGGTAATGATTTCCTCATTACAAAGAATAGTCAAAAAGGGGACTAAAAAAGGCTTCAGATGTATTCATTTTCTAACACTGAATTTATGGAGAAGCTTATAAAAAAGTTCAAAGCTCATTCTTGTGCCATTCTACGTAAACACTTAAATTGAAACAGCCTGAAACAGGAGGTTGCATCACCAGCTCACTACTCTGTAGCAGGCAGATCTCAGCTTGGTTGCCCCAAAGCTGCCGTCCCAGGAGGAATGGAATGGTGTAGACGGGAAGTGCAATGTGTTTTTGTCTAACATCTCCCTGCCCCTCGAGTTTAAGCCTGTGCGCTATCCCTCAGATGTCTCCCTCCTCACTGGGCAGGCAGCTGAGTTGGCTACTGCGGTCCTGAGATCCGACATGGACATCGGATACTCCTACCCGGATTTCACCCACCAGCTCAGGACCGTTATTACGTTCCGGGTCTGGCTCGCTGTTAAAGGGTGTGTAATTTGAATAAATGGTTATTGAGGGAAGTAAGATTCACGGACAGGAGGCAGTGATAGTGAGCTATTTACAGTGTATTTACAGATTCCACTGTTTACAATATGCACAGTATTTACAACAAAATAGATGTGACACTTACTGGACAAGGAACTGGTGATAACCCCAAAGAAATGAACAAAACAAAACAGACTAACCCTACCTAACATAAAACTAACTCACAAAGTACATGGGTTGGGGTCTACCACTAACTAAGGACATAGAACAAACACAGATCCAATTCCTAATCCTGTTCCCCACCAGAAGTGCAAACCTAACAAATACAAACTTAAGAAACAAGGAACAAAACTACTAGTCTTCCACAAACTACGAAAGTGAAAAGACAGATAAAACAAAACTAGAACATAAATCACCGGGTAATCAGCAGGAGCTGGGCTCATACCTGTAGTAAAACAGGGCAGGAAAAGAAAACACAGGACACGACGTATCTGGGTACGTCACACCCCACACTTAAAAACAAGGTCCATACATACATGTTACATCGACCTTGACAAAGCATCAGCGATCACATTTTCATAA